>JASCZI010000345.1:15857-37018 GCA_036250425.1 Stylosanthes scabra
AGCCCACCAGTTTATAATTGATTGGGTTCCTTACACATGCTGATGCAGGAGATGTACCTGGATCATAAGTCTGTGTTATAAGAGAACCTGTTCTATATTATCTTGTTGACTGATAGAATCAGGTGGTTCTTCTGTTTCTGGAGCTGTTAGTATTTTCTGTTGTATACCACACCTTCATTCAAAATCGTATTCCACATTGTCTTTTGATAAACTATTTAAATGTAAGTAATGTCACAGCTTCTCTTTCCCAAAAAAGGGGGTTTTTTCCGGTTAATATTATATTTCAAGCTTTAAGTTGAGGAATATGTTCAATATTAATATTCTAACATTAACTATCTATTCTTTGTGCTAATATTTCTTTATGCCGTTCTTCTAGTTGATCTTTATGAATGTACTGATTACTGAAGGCTACTATTCATAATATGCACTGCATGCATTTCAGGCTGGTTCAGATGAATGTAGCTGTGGTGGAAAATCTGTCCAAGGGCTATGTGTGAAACCAATCAAAGGAGATGCTGTGCTTTTTTGGAGTATGGTTAGTACTTAGTACGATATATTTAATTAGCTAGTTGAAAAATATCATTGATAAAAATTTTGAAATAAGAGAAGCTATTACCGTAAATTATTAACTTTTAATAGTGTTATACTGTTATGTTACTAGGATACTACTTTTAAGCATGAGAGAGTAAGTGTTGTTATTAATAGACAAACTAACTCCCACCATGAAATTTTCCAAATATCTCGTTGTCTCACATATGATAATATAGGAATTTGTTTAAGGCTACATTATTCATCCTTAGATCTAGAGAGTCCTTTTTTCATAAAGAATAAGTTTCCTCATTATTGTAGTTCAATGTACTTCAGTCTGTTTTCTTTTATCTACTACTGAATTTTCACAATGACGGATAAAATGAACAAAGTGAATATCATGTGATAAAAGAATATCATGCACAGAATTTCGAATTATGCAAAGTTGTAGTTGTTTCTTCATTTTACTGTGTAGCTGTTTTCTCAGGGACTGGATGGAAAGTCAGATCCAAATAGCGTGCATGGAGGATGTGAGGTACTGTCTGGAGAGAAGTGGTCAGCTACAAAGTGGATGAGGCAGGCAGCTCACAATTGATTCATCTCGTGCAGCTGAATGATTGACTCCCTTACAAATACAAAACCCAAAAAGGATCTCTGGGACTTTACCCATCATATTTGTCCTTGTGGGAAAATAGTGATTACAAATATTAGTTCTAGTATAAATTAATAGTTTAATCTCTAATCAATAAAGCTTAAAGCAGGGGATCATTTGTCTCTGCGATTTTATCTCTCCAGCTCCATCATTTTTCTTTTTTCAGAAATCATTTATTTATTTATTAATTGCAAAAGATGGAACTCCAATGAAACACAACACTAGGGTCTTTTTTATTTTTATTTTTGGGACAGTAACTCCAGTAACGATGTTAAAACGCAGCCCATGGTTTGATTTCTATAATACTAAGATAAGATGCCTTACCAGCTTACCTGTTGACATATCAGATAATAAGCAACAGTTACTAAAATTCTGGTAAATATTACATCCTATATTCCTACCGTTTAGTGCATACATTATCTATCACATTTCCTGACATGGCAAAGCGTGCATGTCCAAGTAATGAGCCATGTATAAGTATCGTTAGAGGATATGTAATTTGAATTTAATTTTAAAGTGTAACAAAATTTCAATTGTCATCTAATTATATGATCAACGTCATTTGAAGATACATGGAATTTCACCAAGATTCTTGCAAGAAAATAAAAATAGAGAGGGAAGGATGATTTGTTATTCATCGGGAAGAGATGCTTGTTTTCCTTTTAAGCGGACAGAGGACTGTAGTGGACCATAGAGACAGATGCGTAGCTGACCCTGCATCATCCCCTGATAAAAATAGTTCTTGAATAAGGCCCAGAATTCATCTCTGCCACCGGGTTGCATACATGTAACATGAACAAGATTAGCTCACTTTGATTAAACATTTGAAAAAATTAAATAAAACAGAAAATGAGAGCCCAACCTGACTTGTGGAAGAGTAAACAAAGAGTAGCCTTTTACATCTGGATGTATGTCCAGAAGAAGCACTTTTAGCCGCGAAAGGCTTAACGCCTCCGTGTCAATGAGCTTCTTTATCCTGAAATTCAAGGGACAATAATACACAAATCATCTCAATGACTCACTACATATTCAACAATGTCAGGGAGAGTCATCAGATCAGATGTCCAACCTGCTCGGTGTGCCACTAGCAATGTTCACACGGTTTTTCAACACTGAAATCTGCAGTGACCATAAAACAAAATCAATGGAGAACGCGGAGCATCGTAGAGGGAGGGTAAGGGATCATACCTGTTCTTCTAGTTTCATGTGCTTTGAGAACAACTTTGCAGCATGGCATTCCTTTGTGAAAGAGCGGAAGCCCCTGCGGAAAATAACAGTATTCAAATTCAAGTCTAGGGTTTAGGGTTTAAGGCAAAAGGAACGGGGAAAAATCAGAGGAGAGAAGAGATTGACCTTAGAAGATGAAGGGATCTCAAAGCTGATGAAGCTACGATAAGGATTGCAGGGCTTCCAGGAAGGACTTTGCCTGGCACGAGATCAGGTTCACAAAGGACTTGTTTCCATGATCCTCCGAAAGCTGCTTTCATATTATTTCCAAGCATTTTAACATCGGAATCGGAATCGGAGGAATGAGGTAGCGACAAAATGGAAGAATCTTTGAGGGAATCCAGCTCCAGAGAAGAGAGCTTAACACCCTTCGCCGACTGGAACTCATCCACAAAGAACCGCAGCTGCTCCGATGCTGATGGTGAGTTCTGCTTGATCTTAACTCCTTTTACTTTTTCTTTTCGATTTTCTTTTCGTTTTCGTTTTCGCTGTTGTTCATTCTGAGTAGCCTCCTCCTTCCCGCTCCCCATTCCTTCCTTCCCTCTGAATAGCTTCTTGCGAATGACGGACACAGTCACACAGCCACAATAACTATCTGATACCGGTTCGGGTCGGATTCATACGTCGGCGTCCGGTTTTCTAGCCAATAAGACCATCCTAGCCCAACCAAGTCCAGCCCATTTTCCTCTTCTGTAAGCCCAATATGACACAGTTACATCCACTTCATGCTTTGTTTATACATTGTGCTCCAAGTAAAAAAAAAATGCTAATCTTAGAACATAAACTCATTAGTGTCCAAAAACGAAAATTACTTCAATAATAATACAAAAGAAATAAAAATATAAATACCCAAAAAGAAATAATAATACAAAAAATTACTTCATTGATTTTATTCATTTTTTATGACTTTGTTTATTCCAATTAATTTAAGCAAACAAGTTATTTAAACCTGATCTATTTGTTTATTTTTCAAACCAAACTGAAATTCATCTGTGAACAATTAATTAGCTTTAAAGTTGCTATTTCATCTTAATTCACTTGCAACACATACATAATTTTTAAAAAAAAAATTGCAACACATTCATCCACTCAGCTTAAGGACATAAATATCACTATCAATTTGAAATTGTGAAAATAAAATGATAAAATCACACGGCTCCAAGCCTCCAACTAAGAATCAAAATGGCAAGTCGTTTTTTTGAGATTTTTTCCCCTTCTAAAGCAAGTTTGTATACACCATACATTGTGACAACCAGAAACAAAATAGACCATACATTATATTTTCAAATGTTACGATTTTCAAGAGTTTAATTAAAAATAAAAATCGACCATCTAATTGATTCGATTTAAATAAAAAAAATCAATCACAAAAATAAATGTTTGCAAATTGATTAAAAAAATTGATAGACTAATTGAACGGGTCTAATTTTTTTTATTAATTTTAAAAAAATATATATTATTTTATTGAATAATGCTACGAAACCCACGTTAGGGAGCTATTAGGGAGCCAACAATTAAGTTATCATCCAAAATTTATATGAATTATCATTCGTAATTATTATTGGCTCCCTATTAACCATAATATATTGGTTCTCTAGTATTTTTCTATTTTATTATATCTTATTAAATTTCAAACTCTCAAATATTAAGCAGATCCAATATTCAAAACTTGCATTTACGGCCCTCTTCATAGCTAATAACTTGATTTCATTGATATGGCTAATTTATGATATACAACATGGCAAATACAAATATACTTTGCATTTATGAAAGACTACCATTGCATTAATTAATTAGTTAATTGGAATGGGGTCGATTAGCAACAACTTGATTCTGGTTTCTGCAGTGTCACAAGGCCTGCCAAGTCCATCACCATATTGGTAGGTGCAGTGGGAAACTCTAGCCATGTTGATAGCTATTTCTTTGAACTCACTTGGGAACGCAGTCTCCACCACTACATCTCTGTTCATCTTCTTCCACTCTTGGTCGATCAATTTCCAAAGACTCCCCCTTGCTTCCTCCTCCGATGTCCCGTTCTCAGTCATGTACGACGTGATTGAGTTTGTCGTTTCACCTCTTTCTAGCTCAGCCTAAGAATATGGAGCAGTAGTATTAGTTATTCAATCAAATAACTCAAAATTAACCGTCAAGATTGTGAAGACATAGCTTAGTAAGTTAAATATTATAACTTTAAATTATGATTATCTATCGATACTCTTCCTTATTCCTACTTACAGCGGAGGTAGCGAGGTCATTGCAAAGCCTGAAAATGGTGCATGAGGAGCGGACGATGCCGTGGTAGTTGGTTACGGAGTCAATAGCCTGGCTTGTGATGTCTTGAGTGACTGAAAAGTAGCAAGGAGCAAGCAATGACCCGCCGGATGATGAAACAGATGCATTCTTGATGTAGGCATCGAAGGGTGGAATGATCTTGTTGTTGGACCACTTTGCTTCTTGCAAGAATGCTTTGCACAAGTCACTCCACGATTTTGCTAGATGGGGAAGGCTGTTATCCCCTTTTTCTCTTAGCGTGCTGTAAGCGGTGTCATTCACGCTGTTGTATAGTGCCAAGTAGCACAACTTCATGTAGTCGGGAAGTGTTTCCACCGCTTTCACATCCCATCTGTCAGGAAGAATTAGAATGTTCAATGCAAGAAATCATAAATCATCTAAACAACAAAGCAAAGAAATCAAAATCACAAACATTCAATCAATTTATACCTGTCAACTGCGTCGGTGAAGAGTTGTAGCTCTTCAAGAGTGCCGTAGACATCGTAGACGTCGTCAATGATGGTGACGAGGCCGAACATCTTAGTGACGGCTTTGCGGCAGTCGGAGAGGTGAGGGTGAGGGGCCATTCCAAGTGCCCAGAAGTAGACCTCCATGAGTCTGTCACGGACAAAGTCAAGCTTGCTTGTGAGCCCAATCTCTCTCCACCACCTTGAGAGTTCTTGCAACTCTTTCTTCATAACCGATTGCACCATGTTGAAATCAAGCTTTGCCAGCTCCAACAACGCGCCGTCGTGGGCTTCCTTCTGTTCGTACCTTTCGATGAACCACCGCGCCTCTAGCCTGTGCACTCTTCGGTGGTAGGGAAGCTCCAATGCATGGCTCACCTTTTCTGCGATCACTTTACTCTGAACTTGATTTGTTTGCAGCAAGTTCTTGAGGTGTGTTGCTGAGAATGCTCTTAACTCATCCAAAATGCTTTCCCCCTCAAATCCAAGGTACGATGCTTCGTAAAGATTCAGCAACCCGAACACATCTCCGCTAATCTCCTCCTTCTTAAAACTCTCAAACACATCTGCAATTTCAATTAATTATGAGCAATTTCTTAATTTTGACCGGCAGCAATCTAATCAATAAGTATTTTGCATTCATATTTATTATATTTTACACATGATTTTCAGATATGACACATATCTTTATGATACATTTAACAGGTATTTTAGATTTATTATATGTAAAATTATATATACTAGTTGGGTACGTATATACCAGGGGAGACGTTGAAGCCATGCTGTCTGAGCAAACGGAAGGAGAGAGCAGTGGCATGCAAGCCATATTTGTTAATGTTGTTGTGATGCAACAATGGAACGATAGTGTTTTGAAGGGCAGTCTTAATGTCGTCCTCAAATTTGTAGGTCATACCCAAGCACTCCACGTTGTCCATCAATTCCAGTAAGCTTAGTGGCTCAATCTCTACCTTCTTCATTAACCCACGCACCTCCTCCTCCAGCTTCCTTGCTCTCTCTTCCAATCTTTCTACCTGTGCTCACACATATCCATACGCATACGTTATTTCATGAGATCACTGTATATAGTGTGTACTGTATAGGTCTATGGGAGGGTCTTTCCCATGACTTTTACTATGTTGCTATAGTTTTTAAGTCCTTTTATTTTTTTAAATATTTTTGATGTATATTCTTTAATATTTAAATGAGTATAAATTTAAATATATATTATCAGTTACTAAATTTGTCATATATTTATACATATGATGGCTGATTTTTGTATATAGATAATATATTTTTTTTATAATTAGTTAGTTTATTAATTAATTTTGTATGCACACTTATCATAGATAAATATTAATTAATTAAATAATAACCTTTGCGGCTTAGTAATAATTTTATAGCAGTAGTGTTAGTTAATAGAATTTTTCAAACATAAAAAAATCAGTGTTAAATATATATATGTGTGTGTGTGAAACAATAGTTACCTGAAGTTCATTTTCGGCAGACTGTAGAAATTCAAAGCTCCAAAGGTTAGGCTGGTAATTGGCAGAACGTCTGTTATTGTTTTCAGTGGATTGAGCATCTTGGGTACTAACAGCACAAGTAGTGAGTGGCAAAGGCTTGTTAATGGTGTTGGCAAGAAAGTTGGTTCTTTGAGGGCAGTTCCTAATTAAGGGAAGCCTAGCAGTAGCAGTAGCAGTTAGTGCTGCTGAAGAGAATTGTTGTGTTCCAGCCATGACACTATTATTATAATTATTCTATGACAAACAAAAATAATAATGATGTGGTTTGTTACAACTACTTAGTACTCTAACACTCTGATTCTTGCTGCCTGAAAATGTGATACCGTTACTCCCTTTTTATATTGAAACAGAGAATGCTTAAGTTTGAAAATGTGTTGTTGAGGTGGGCCTAAGTTTCACCAGAAGTTTTCATGAATGAAGATCCCTTATTTACTTGTCAAAATCTCAAAACCCTGTCTCTCTCTGTGCCGTGGCCACAAAGGCTTTTTATTTTTTATGGTCATAGATTAAAAAAAAAAAAAATCCACCAAGCACGTATGGTATTTCTTTCACAAGTACTCTTTCTACAAGATAAAAAAAAGAAAATAAAATACTGGTTTACATTTTTCCAAATGTGATTTCATTTTTTTCTTTCTTGCTTTTTTTTTTTAAGTTCTTTTTAATTTCATAACACATGCATGCTCATCACTAGTTGAACGATATTATCAGGAATGGATATATGTTGTGAGAAATTAACCTTTTTTTTTTTCACAATATCTCCTAGTACCATAGATTAAAAATTAATTTGTTACAGATTGAAACTGAGTTTATCGTGGTTAAAATTAACTTTTGTTAAACTATTCATCTATCAACAAAATAATAAACGAACAAAAAGATTAAGAGTTTGAGTGATATTTTATAGGAAGACAGCAAAAAAAAAAAAAAAAATTAAAAGCCATATATTTAAAAGTCCTTCTTAGCAATTTCTATATATTCTCATCCCCTAAAAAAGCTATATATTCAAAGTCGTTCTTAGCATTTTCTATATTGAAAATACTAGTTCATTAGAATAATAAACAACTTAATACTTCTATAAAATCTTTTGTTTTAATTGAAAAAAAGGAAAAAAAAACCCTAAAAGAATACAATAATAAATAGAACAAGCTTCTTGAAGATGAAAAAATTGGTACCATAAAAAATGGAAATTTAATCACATTTGAATTATAAAAGTTATAAATTTATTTAATGATGATTACTTCTTTATTGTATTACTTTACAATTTTCTTCACTTAAATTTTTTCTTCAAAATATATCATTAAAAAACACACACACAAACTACTCTTTCGAAATCAACTATGTTAAAACGTAACTATGTATTAACTCAAAATTTGAAGTGAGAAATAAATTCTTCCAACAAGATAGCCAATTAGAGACCCAACAAAAAATAATCAACTGCAATCAATCAATAAATCTATGCATTCAATGTCACAAAAAAAAAAAAAAAATCTATGCACTCAATCATCAGTTCTTTTTTTCTCCCACGTAATTACTCTTTTAATTAATACCACAGATAAAATTTACCAAAGTTATCTCTCTATCGAACCTCCAGAACAAGATAGAAGCATTATTTCCAAAGATTAACACAATAAGTATTAATTTTTAATCCAATGTTTTATTTAGAGGAGCAACTCAATGAGCATAAAAGATCGAATGCAAGAAGGCGCCAACATGATTATTTATGTTTAAAAAATTGTTGTCAAATATAATTACAGTAACAAAGTAAATATTTCTTGAATGATAGATGTTAGCCAAAATTACATAAACTAATAAAAAAAACTTGATTTATATTTATTGTCTTGATATAACTTTTGCATTTCAGTTTTTAGGATAGTCAAATAAATTAAAATAATTATGCTAACAAGTCGGAGAATAATAACTTAAAGTAAGAGCCCTAGAAAGAAAAAAAAAAAAAACTAATAGCCTAGAGTTTTGTGAACAGTACCAAATAATATTTATTTTTCAAATTTGGGTTATTAATTTTAGTATCTTAAATGATTAATTTTTGTTTTAAATGATCAATTTTATATTTTTAGATCAATAACCAGTCAAATATTTGTTGGCTAATATTGACCAAAATTTTATTGGTTAGCTAGCACAATTGAAAAAGAAATAAAAAAATTGTGTTGCTAACAATTAAACTTTTTAAAGATTAGGTAAGTCCATTTTTTTTAAATCTAATTTATATATAAAATTTAATTACAAAGTTATTTTTTGGTTAATATCAACTAGTTTTTTTTTAAAAAACAATCTTCTATTTTTAAGTTTAGAGTTTAATTTTAATATACTAATAGCATACAAAATTTTATACAGCCATCCAATTAGTTTTTATGTTTAAATGATTTTGAAGTAATGTATTTAAAAATTAATTATTTTTAATAATGTGTCAATACGTAATTGATTATCTATATAAAAAAATTTTACTCTGCACATAAAAATTAAATTCTTAAGTTTAAATTCAACCTAAATTTTAAATCCTAAATTCTAATTTTAAATCTAAAAAAAAAAATTTACAATAAAATATTAACTAATAATATACATTAACTAAAATATATTTCTGTGAAAAATTATAAGAACCACTTATGATCATGAATGAAGGTTTGGTTTACTATATTTTGCATTGATTGATGACTTAAGAGGTATATGCTGTATATATATCCCCTTCATTCATTTTCTAAATACTATAAAACTTAAGAATAGCTAGTCGAGAAAAAGAAGAAGAGATGATGATGATGATCATGATGATGATATTTTTAGAGTTATATAAGATAAAAGATACACCTCAGGTTGATACATCAGAGCAAAACCTATGCAATAATTCGAATAAAACAAAAACGGGAAAAATCAAGAAAGGACTAATAATTATACAAATAATAAAATCTCTGGACACCATTAAAGGGAACACGAAGAAAAAAATTGCACAAAATATATAGAGCACTCAGAAGACAACAAATAATTAAACATATCAAGTTGAAGAATTAGGGCTGTTGTGATGTGTGTGCATATTCAAGAACTTTCCTGTAAAGAATAAATAGTGGCCGCAAAAAAAAAAAAAAAAAAACACTAAGGCATATTTTATGTGACTACTACTGTTTTTCTTTTATTACATGAAATGAAAACAACAACTACATGCATTAATGCCAGAATTAAAGTTGATCTTCTTGTTAACTATTTTCCCAAAAAAAGATAACGGCATCATCATACCTTAAAATTGGCTAGCTTAAAATTAAAGTGATGTGAGATGACAAGAAACGAACGTACGACAAATAATCAAGATAAACTGATAAAACTAATGAATATAATTTAAAGAAAAAAAGACAATGAATAAATATTTTATCCTTAAATTTTTATTTATCAATTGTTTTATTGATTCATTATTAGTTAAAGAAAAATTATTCTCTAAAAAAATTGCTTAAAAAAGAAAATAAATTAATTGTGTATAAAAGTTTTATTTCTTTCCTCCAAGTCTCCAACAACTTAAGAAAAAAATAAAATATAATATAATAATAAGAGAAATACGAAAAAAAACCAAGTTACATTGTATTTGTATATTTTTTTTTAGAGCATGGTAAAAATGGGTGAGTCCTCGACCTAACAATTAAAATTATGATTTATTTATAAGCATATTATGTTGACTCGATTTAGATAACTCATGAGTTAAACAAATTTAAATTGAGAAAATATTATGATCTTATTTTTTTAACTAAATTCCTAGATATAAAAATACATAAACACATGATAATTTTTTTTATTTACATAAATATTAAATATAAAAAATAAAAAATAAGCCAAATGAATTGTTTAAAAATAAAGTTGGTATTTACTTGACTGGTAAAAAAAAATCTGGGAAACTAATATATTTGACGGTCAGTACACTTAAGAGTAAATTATGAATGATAACTCATATAATTTTAGATGATAATGTTTTTAATTTTAAATAATAATTTTTTTAATTTTAAATGATAACTTAAGTATTGACATTCTAAAAACTTCGTAATATTAATTTTATAGATTATTGCCTGACTGTCCAATCCCCGTTTTACAGATCCATAGCTCCATTGTAAGAAGATTATTTATTGACGTGAGAAAATAAAATTCCTTTTGGTTTTGAGTGGCCTGTGGCAAATAAATTTTGCTACCTTGCCCGTATATAATGGTCAAAACAGGATGAATGATCAACTCTTGTTTTCTTATCAAAACTCGAGAAACTTCTGCACAAAATGTGTGACAGCAGCACTCATTTATGTGACCTCTAAACTCTTCATGGCCAAGAAATTGATTTCCATGATCAACTCAGCACATTTCAAAAGATTCCAATGCACATTTTGATTTGTTAATTTTAGTATTTTACCAAACAAATTTAGCGATTCATTTCCCATCATATATACATGATCTCCATGAAGCAGTCACATTGACCTTTCAGGCTTGTTAAAAATTTAATTTCCAACTAATTTATAAGAGAAAATCTTCTAACCAAATATATTTAAGAGTCGATACATTTAATAGTAATAGTAGATGAGTTACGAAAGATAATACATATATTATGTTATATAGAGATTACTTTTATTTTATTTGAATGATAATAATTTTTAATTTTAAATGATATTTTTTTTTAAATGATAATTTACTTATTAACTTCTGAGAACTTCCTAATATTAGTTCTGTAGTATTATTGAATTTATAATAATAACAACAAAAATTTATCTATCTTGTGTTTTAAAAGTATATATTAATATTATAGATTAAAAAAGTTTATTGAAAATAAAGAAAATTTAAAAATTATGTTAATATAAAATTAAAATTAATCTAAAATATTGAAGTTTTTTTGTATTATCTAAAATATATATTTTTTTTATATTTTTTGGATGGATTGGAGAACAGCCCCAATTATAGACATACATCACGAATGTACACACCATCCATACTCACACACCTAACAATTCATGATGCTCGTCGCGAACCAGGTCCTTGGGTTTTGAGGCTCACCTCTCACCCAATAGGATACAGGGAGACCTCCAACTAAAATATTTAAGATAAAAAAGGAAGGATAAACAATTTTTTTTTTTGTCAGTTAAATTGGACAACCCCAATCCAAAGTATCACACAACTCACACACCCATAATTGGTTCTTCCACCACTGGGAATAACCCTTGATGCAGCACTTAAGGGGCAAACATGTCCACCACTTAAGCTAAGGCCTCAGCTGCAAGGAAGGGTAAACTTATACTAGTATAAGTATTTTTTGGCTTTTTTTAATTTAATGTAAATTCAATGCCTATTAATGAGTTACAATAGTTTTTTTTTTTTTGGACTTATGAGTTACACTTAGTTTAAATATATTCCTCCTAAAAAAAAGTATGTGTTGTGGTTTTCTTGGACAGAGAATTGGCCCAAGACTAAACTAATATACTGATTTTAGACTGGGATAAGAAAAATATATATTCTCAATTACGTCGCCCAAATATTTTTGGGCCTATAACATCAGGCAGCAAAGGCTTATATTTCTTTCTGTTGTTACTAGAAATAAAAATTTCTTTCTATTTTTTTTGGTATTAAATTTCTTTCTGTTTTGTTGATGAAGGCTGCGTGATCCAAGAAGGGGCCTGGCCAGACCCAGGGAGTAGCTTATGAAACTAAAACATTATAAATTATTTTTGGCCAAAAATCATGATAAAATTTTAACCCTTGGGCCCGAAACACAAATGACAAATTTATGTTGTTCTTTTGTACGTATGGGCGTTGGTCCTTCTTCAATAAACCCAATAAAATATAAATTAAATTAACACGAAAAAAATTAAGACTAAATATCCACCCAAAAAAATAAATAAATAAATTAAGAATAAATATTACAATGATAAATCTCATAATTAGTCTCAAATCAATAATTCTACGTGAACAAGTGATTTTGGCCAATCAAGTGATTTATTTCTATACTAGTGATTTTAGCCAGAATCACTTGTTCAAATAGTATTATTCTATTAATATAATTCTTTAGCTAAATTATAAATAAAAAAATATTCAAAGTTTTGTTATTAAAAAATTAATAAAATAATTAAAAATCCTCATACATCTCTAAAATTAAAGCCATTGGAGTGGGCGAAAAAGATTCTGAAGTAACGAATAAAATAAAGAGATGAAATTGAGAATTGAGAATAGAAGAGTAGGAGTTGAAGTCAAGTGGGGTGGTGGGTGGCGAAGGAGATACCATGAATGAAGTCAGTTTATAGAGAGATGCAGAGAATCTGTGACTGTGCACGTGAGAGGCACACAGCCCACTTGTCATTAACACAAATAAACTATTCCGCAACTTGCAACTGGCAACCCATCCCATCCCATCCCACTTGGCATCCATCATCATGCACTCCCCTCTCTCTCTCCAATTTTTTCCCCATCTAATTCATTCACAAACCACCTTCCACCTTGTAACTTGTAACTTCCATCCATCATAATCCTATTTGGCATTTCATCAAACACCTCAGATGTACCACCCTTCCTCTTCCTCCTCCTCTTCTTCTCAGGCCCACAACTCAACCCTTTCCGAGCCCGGTTTGACCCGCTACGGCTCCGCTCCTGGCTCTCTTCTCCGCACTGCCGTTGATGCCGTCATAGGCGGGGGAGGGGCTGGAGGCCCCCGCCATACTCATCCCCTCTTGCCTCCCGGATCTCACTACTTCTCCGGTGAGTCTTCCGAGTCCACCTCCAAAGTCAACGACAACTCCAAAGATCATAACCTTCACAGATCGTACGGACTTCAGCAGGACGCCTTTGCGGGTTCCTCCTCTTCCTCTTCCGCCTTGCTCCGCCAGAGGAGCTCCCCCGCCGGCTTCCTCTCCCACCTTGCTGACAATGCTGGTACCCAAATTATTTAGTAGTTATTATTAGTATCTTATTCTCATACAAGTAGCATTTTTGGCTTCCGTACATAATCTCTATTTTTGTTACTATAAAAGGAATTAATTACTTAATTAACTAACTAATTAATCCAACTGCAAAATTCCTCTGCATATTTGAGTCCAGAATGTAGATGATATGAGATGTTGATATTTGAACATGACAATTGGGAAAGCAGTGTATGGGATCATAGTTATTATTGTTGTTATGTTTGTCAATTATTATATTAACATAGGACTAGAGAATGAATAATGATTGGAAAGCATATGTTAATGTTGTTGAGTTGGGTTGGATCAGGGGGAGGTGGAAATGGTGGTGGAGGGGGTTTCACGATCACGAGGGGGGGCGGCGGAGGAGGAGGAAGCTACGGCTCTAACAGTGGGAGGTTGAAGTCTCAGATGAGCTTCACCGGCCAAGACTCTCTCTCTCAGATATCAGAGGTGAGTGAGAGTGTTGTGGTGGATGCCTCCACTTCTGAGCGTGCTTATGCCATGGACCACTGCTGGGACAACTCTAACTCCAACTCCGGCTCCATCGTCTTCTCCACCCCGCCCTCCAAACGCTCCAAAAACATCGATGGTGACATCCTCAATTGTCTCACTGCCTTGGACTCTCAGGTACTAGCACCTTCCATTCTTCCTTTTTCTATCATTTGTTGTTAGCTGCTTCGCTTTGCTCTTAACGATATTCGTTCATTGCCCTTTTCAGTATAGTCTGCCACAAACTGCTCTTGAAATGGCAACAATGGAGAAGCTAATGCACATTCCTGAAGACTCCGTCCCTTGTAAAATCCGCGCTAAGCGAGGCTGCGCCACTCACCCCCGCAGCATTGCTGAACGGGTCAGTTAATTACACTTATTGTTCTTCACATTAAATATTCTTGTCATCAAGTGTACTAAATGTCATCTGTTGAACTTGATAGGGTATTTATATGAGATAAATGTGTTTTTAATTCTCCAGTTCTCTAATAATGTAAATCCATCATCACCTTTTGTCAATTTCATGTATTCAGGAGAGAAGAACTAGAATAAGTGGGAAGCTGAAGAAACTGCAGGAACTTGTACCCAACATGGATAAGGTAATGGTGATTTCTCACATCAGTTTGTAATTACACAGTAGGTTTTGGGAAATTTATATATGACTTTTGTTGTATATTACTTCTTATTCTTAATTGTCGCATCACATGACCTCATGCAATGAAACCAGTATTTTTAAAATCCTTATTGCACATAGATGAATGTCTTCCCCTTGAAAATTTGAATCGGGTTAAATTTTATGTCAGATCATTGCGTAAAGTACACATTACATCAGGTGGCTTAATTTTGTTTCAAAATGTCATTGTAGCAAACAAGCTATGCAGACATGCTAGATTTGGCCGTTCAACATATTAAAGGTCTTCAAACTCAAGTCCAGGTGCGCAAAAAAAATTTGCATTTACTGTGTAGAGTAGTTATAGTGACTACGCATATTAACTGATATATTAAAAGAAAAAAATGCTTCATGGAAATACAATATTCTATATTCTTAAAAATTTAATTTCCTTAGTTCCTTAATAGGCTAGAACAGAGCTTTTGGAGTTTACTTAATTAGTCTTCCATTCACTTTTAAGTGTCACTTTTGACAAAAGCACGTAGATAAGAAATTTCTTCTTATAATGTGCTTAGACTAAGTTGATCCTACATTGATTGCTCACATATAAATAAGCTGTTAGAATCAGATTCCATCTAGTGCATAAAGCTGTTGTCAGAGAGAAAAAGTTGTATTGCTCTCTACCATTCATTGCTTGTAGCCTCAGCTATAATATGAAAAGTATAGTTAAAGTGGAAAAACATCATTGACCCATAAAAGATGAGCGATTGAGTACTGAATGGTATAGACTATAGAGTTAACAACTTGATATGTAATATAATGAATTGATAATACTTCTGTTGATCTAAATTTAATAATCATCTTTCCTTCTTTCAGAAGCTTCACAGTGAACTTGATAATTGCACTTGTGGATGCAAACCAAGCAAATAACTTACATTGTTCTCTGAAATTCTATGGCAACACACATAGAAGTAAAGGTTTTGATGGGATAGAATGAAACCGATTTTGTATCTTCCTAGTGTAATGAATAATACAGGAATAGAATGATTGTAGATTATCAATTCTACAATTGTACATAATGTATGTTTGTAATTTGTTAGTATAGGAAACGCTTTTTTCTTTTTCCTCTAGAATTGAGACTTTGAAGCTGACATTGAAGATTTCTCTTCTTATTTATGTTTTGGCTGATACACTTAATGATTAATTTGTATGCTATCGAAACTGGTTTTTGAAGCTCCCCTGGATGAATTATAAAGAAATCATCATTCATCGGTTCTACTATAGTTTGATTTACTTAGGAACATAATAATTGGTTCCACTATAGTTTTATTATATCTTGTCCAATTTTTATGTTTGGCATATTTGATTGTGAATATAGTCTGTAGAAAGTTATCTCTGTAATCATTAGTCTACTAATGATTTAGGGTTTAATTGTTATAATTTTAAAATATTTTATGACGTTTTCTTTCAAAAATTGCCAAAGAAAAACAAAGAAGGTTAGACATAAAACTCATTCTTCTTATACTAAAACATATATAAATTACCCAAAACCTACTGTGTAAGTACAACACGCCACCGCCACTCTCGCCGCGCTGCTGCCGCTGGTTCTTCTCCGCCTCCGCCCGATTCTAACCCTCACTGCATTCTCCCTCTCTGGCGTTGCCCAACGATCATCGTCGGAACCCTATTTATCCCTCCCTAATCACACAGCTCCCTCCTCTTTCACTTGCTCATGCTTTCAATTCTCCAATGACTCCGCCTCCGTCTGCTGCGATGTCCTCTAATTCCAACCCCAACGAGGAAGCAAAGAAAGCAAACCAAATGAATTCTCTTCCTTGTGCCGAATCGAAGTGGCATACGGGAACAGCTCCAAGGCTTGTTATCGAGACTACGGCGTGGTGGAGTCGGTTGGTAGCGGCAACGACAGTAAATGAGTTATGGATTATATTTTCTATTTCGAATTATAATTATTTTTTAATTTTAAATGATAACTTTTAATTAGATTTATTAGCCTATTAGAGCTAATAAGTCTAATGGCCATATTTCAAAACTTAGTTTTGCTCATACTTTAATAACGGGTTAAATTCATTACAAATGTAATGATTTCATGCATGTGTCATAGATCAATCATGCAAAATTACATACTACAAATGCGAGAGTGTAACAGAGCGATTGCTATAAGATAATAATATTGATTTTTTTATTATATTCATATCAGATTATATACCTTACGTCCATATACCCATGCGTATAAGAGAAGATAAAATTAATTTTTCTTAGAATTTGCCATACAACAAATCAACAATAAGTGAGAATGAGTCTTTGTATGATACACGTCCGCTTTGGCATCAGATTATGAATAGGAGAGACGTGGAGTGAGTGAGCGACGCCGGGAGGTGCTGCATAGGCAGTAGGCTGTAGGCACAACAGAATTCCACTCATCGTTTCTCTCCGTCTCAACAACAATGACGACGACGGCGACGAAGACGTTGACAGGTGTGAGGAAGGTCAGAGGCGTTAGCCTCTTCGTAGGACTCTGCAACTGCTTGGTCCTCTTCATAGGTTCCTACCTCATCTTCCAAATCCACTCCCTCTGCCGCCCCACTTTCATCCATCCTTTCGCCGTTGTCTCCATCGCCGCCCTCCTCCGCCTCGCTCTCATGCTCGGCACCGCCCTCTCACAACAGGCCGCCGCTCAATTCATCCTCAACTCCCCCTCCGACGCCTCTACCGACTCCCTCCTTCGCCTCCATCGCCGCGAAAAGTACAAGAAATGGATCTGGTGGAGTCGCTGCACATCCGTCTTCACTGTCATTCAGTTCCTCTGCGCTGGTTACCTCATTATCAACTCCCCTGAATATTTATCCGCCGATTCTCCTTGTCCTTTAGGTTGGTGAGTTCCTTCTTTTCCTTCCTTACGTTCTCAAATTCCTATCAACTAGTTTTTTTTTTATTATTTTTTTTTAATAATCACAAAATTTACCGTTCTTACAGTCACGCAATTTTCGTAATGCAGCGATGCATTGGAAATCGCAGTTGTGGAAGCAGAGGCTGCTCTCTTCGTTCATGATCACGGTGTGTTTTGTCGCTGTACTGCAGTGTTTTGCAGGATCTGATGTTTTCAGATGGAGATCTTTCTATGAATCACAAGATGATGCTTGGAAAAGCCATTATAGGGAGGTCTTTGACAATGGCATTCGCGAGACCTTGTGTTGTCTTGGCCGGGTTAAATACTTGTATACACTTCACCTGATCTTTTGATTAGTTGTGAAATTACTCACTGTATCTTGATTCTGACCTTTTGGAGTTGTAGGAGTGCATTGGAAGAGGATGAGGTCTATTCAGTGGCACGATTACTAGGCGATCTTGTTGCTTATCGCGCTACCGGAACTGGCCATATGGAACTATTGGCAGGTTTGTTCGAATTTCACTCTGTAATATGTTGCCATGTTTGCATTTCTGGTTGGTATTAGTTCTGCAACATCATCCTGTTAGGTGATTTCAGCAGTAGCTTAATTAGTTATGTTTAATAAGATGGATATAATATAATCATAAAACAAGAAAGCAAGATATAACAGTACAGTATACCACAATGACCAAGCCTGATTTAAATTCAGTTTTCAGATAAGAAGGTCTGGGAACTGGGAAGGCCACTCATTTGTTTAGTGGTTTATTAGAATTTTGTTTTCCTCTTTTTCTTTGTATTGGACTATAGTCCCTTTTGTGATTGTGTTTATTAGTGGAATCAGTCGAAAATGTTGTTGAGTGATATAGCTATTACAGGACTTATACTTTTGTCCAAACAGTAGCTATTTGTGTTAGTAGACCATTTTTCTGATAGATGATATATTGGATACTATTATGTTAATGACAATAGTACTTTTTTTTTTTCTTCTTTGGATTAAAGACTGCCCCAATTTAGCTTTGTCCTAATGTTAGACATTTGTAGTGTATGACCTAAAATATTTTGCTGTTTAGGTTTAACTTTACTTCAAAGCCAAGATAAACCTATGGAATCCTATGAAAATGTCATAGAACTACCAGAGACGAAAATGAGGGAGGCTGCAGCTCTTCATAAATTTGCTGAAGCTGCTTACACAGTATTGATCTAGAGAACTTATTTCCAACTAATGGTTTATTTTTACTAATTTGTGTTGAAGATTTCTCTTATGCTCAATGATGCAGGGTCCATTGCTTGATTTGGGACGAAATCCTTTCATATTTCCTTGTGCATGGCTCTATAGACAAGGGATTTTGAATCCTTGGTCACGCAATAGGTGGGATTTTGTTGGGTATTCAATTTTAATTGAATTCTTTGTAACTCATGAGTTATTGAGTTTTGTCAAAATTCTTTCATATTTCCTCATGCACGGCTTTGTAGCCAAGGGATTTTGTGTTGTGGGTGATGCAATTGATGGTTATGTTCAATATCATTGTGTATTAACTGAATTCCCGGCAACTTCGTAATGTATGGTTATCAGTTGGAAACTTATACCTTTTCTGTCAAAGTGGTCCTTGGTATTGTTCTTCATAACTTAGAAGTGGTTTATGTACTCCGAAACATGTAATAAGCATCTAAGAAATACAACACCATTGGAGAGCTTTAATTTTTTTGTGTTACTTTGGAAAGATTCTTTTGTCATTTGTCTTGTACTAGTCTGTTATATATAAGATTGAATGAACTTATTTCTTTTCTTTTAACCTTATTCGTTTTCAATGATGTGAACTTATTAGACGTCCTGTATTGGAGGGTGATAACTTGTGGCGAGGTCATGCAGCAGCATTTTTAAAGTATGTTAATTTGCCTCCAGAAGTGCTCAGACAAGGGCGAGTCAGCCAGGTTAGAGAATTTAAATTTTATTAAGTGCTCTACATGAGTTGCTAGCTATTAATGAAGGGATAACCACTCTTCTTCAACAACATCAAGTATCCAATACTACATGATATAGGACTTTGATCACTGTTCTGCTACCTTAATTTAAGAAAGCTTGCTTGTTAGGTTAGTCTATCTCATTTCTAAGATCTAGTTTTTATTTGAAAACTGGATTTTACTTTTAATAGCATAATTTGATAAATTTGAACATAGTGAGTGAATTAGGCACTTTGGAACTATGCAGCAACATAAATTTTACTTCATTCAGGAGGCTTTATATACATATGTATATAGTGCAAAATGACTGACCAAAGTTACTGCTGTTGTATTTCATTTGTATTAATCACCATATATATGAAATGATTGTATGTCTTGTAATTTAAATGTGAGCATACATTAGGATGAAACGAATATACTGAATTTGTGTAATTTGTTGTGAACATTTCTGTTCATATTGATTTAGTCTGAGTGTTGCTTTTTTTTTTTTTTTTGATGCTCATGTCAGTTCAAGTGTGAAGCTGCATACTTTGTTGTGGTTCTGCATCATCTGAGGACTGTAGTAATTACTATACGTGGAACTGAAACTCCTGAGGACCTAATAACCGATGGATTAGCCAAGGAATGCACCCTTTCTACAAATGACTTGGCTGGTTTGACTAAGTATATTCCACTTTCCCTCTTTCTCATCTCTGCACACATGCACAAGTAGATATAGTGCTCAAGAGGGGAAGAAAAAAGTTGCTCATCTATAAGATTTATGAGTTGTAACTCTTGTTCTGACACATTGTAGTTGGTAAAGCCTATAAAACACATTGGGATACTAATATGTTTTTGAAGATTTTAATGCATTAAATCAGAGTTACACACAAGGTTTTCATTTAAAGTGAAAACATGGAAGTCACAGTCTAATATTTATTGCTTTGCAATTGTAAATAGATAGTCAACCCACTAATCAGAAATCTGATTACATAGCGTAGCTTTGCTCAATGCTTTTCTCAGGATGTGATGAAAGAATTATTGTTCTTGTCTATAATAATATTTTGGGTTATGATAGCACAGAGATAATAATATTTTGAGCACCCAAAAAGAGCCCAATTTTGAGAGCAAGCTGTTCTTGTCTAGTCACTGTTCTTAATTTGGGTGAACAATGCATGAAAATCTCTATAGTGCAACATGTCCACTGCATATTTTCTGGTATTATTAACATGTCATATCAGAAACGTGGATTTTGATATAATTATGCTGCTATCTCACTTAACGCTGATTTATGATATGTTATGTTGCATTACTATCGAAGATGCCTTACACAATAATGTAGGACGTCCATATTTAGTTCTTTATAACTGCAGAAAGTGTCATCAGAAGCTCTGTAGTATCTCTTCTATATACCATAACTGTTTCGTTTCAAACATGTAATTTTGATATTTTCTCAAGCTGATCTGGATCTCTTACAAATTCAAACACTTTTGGTTCCTCATTTCAATATTTATGTTCCCGTTTGCAGCTGCAGCCACATTCGTCCTGATATAAAGAAAAATGTTACTTCAACTTTCCCGCATCATGCGCATTCTGGTATAGTGGAGGCTGCACGTGAACTTTTTAAG
>JASCZI010000346.1:24085-48304 GCA_036250425.1 Stylosanthes scabra
AGGAAAAAGAAATTAGATAGAAAAAGTCATTTGTCTAATAATAATATATAGAGAACAATAGTAATGTCGTGAAAAATTGTTAATCATAGGTATATTAAGAGTTAATGTGGAACAAATTAAAATAAAATAAAATTTTTAAAAGTTAAAATATTAAATAATACAGTTAATAATATTATACCAACATAATTAAAAAATTGACATTAAAACAAATAATTAAAAATATAGCCATGGATAATATTCTAACCTTAATCTTACACATACATACATAGCCATAGGCTTCATGAGAGGCACTCTATTATTACACATTTCTCAAATAATTATTGTATAAATCTATTTTTCCTCAACTCATGGAATAACAAACTTAAAAGCCATATGAAAAAAGGAAAAAGAAAGACTAAAAATATGAATATAGGAAAATATGATCTCATCACCCTAACCCAAATTAGGCAACTTATTATAATTCATAAAGATGATAGAATTGTTTAGAAAACCACTAGTGTTTCCAGTTGAATTGATAAGTCCTTTGTTGTATTGCACTTCAACGTTGCTCGACAACATAGCTTGTTTAACAACTTGACTTACTACTACTTCATCCTTTCCCTTTTGATCTTCATGATTAGATTGAATAGGAGTAGTACCCTTCAACAATGATGAATTTTTGGTAACTCCAATAGCCTTCTTTGACCCATTATTATTATTATTATTATTATTACAACAATGAGAACATAAATGAGGTGACCATATACCTGTACGGAAAGTCTTAGCCAGAACCTTACTTAATTCAACATTAGGGTGTTTGATTGGACCGTCAAGTTCAACGTCAAAACCGTTACCATTTTTATTTCGACTGATTTTAGCCGTCACAGAAAGTCCAAAACTTTGGATGACATAATAATGCGCCAAATTAACTGCATAAGCGTTTTCAGAACTAACCTTTTTTTTGGTCTCAAGAACAAAAAGACCCTCTCGATTCGAACAACGATATGAAACAACGGTGGTTTCAATTGTGCAACTCTCCTTTGCCCTCGTGAACGTCACGGGGGCACCGCCGGAAGAAGAATCAACGCCGGTTATCCCGCCCGAGAGGCCGTCACGTGCAACCCTCGTGATCTTGAGAGAAAACTTGGTTTCATTTTCGGAGGAAGAGTCTCTGATTCCGAAATATATGCTATCAACACCGGTGTTATCGCGGTTCACCTTCAGTTGGAAGCCGCAAACATGCTTCTTTGTATTGGTATTCTGCTTTGTTTTGTATTCGACACCCCAAACTTCGGTGTGGTCATTGTTTTCCTTCCAATTTCCCATGGAAAGGGCGAATGCGTCTCCCCAGCTTGCTATGGTGCCGGTGGCGCCGGAATCGAAAGAAGTTGAGTCTTGGCCAAGGTTAGTGTGATGACTACTGTAAGAGCTTCCCATTATTATTGTTTATTGGATGTGGAAGCAAATTCAATATAATAAGCTAAGAAGTAAATAAGAAGTTTTATTTGATGGAAGAAGAAAAAATGTTGAGGTTATTAGGCCATAATAATAAATACAATTATTTTTTTTCTCCTGAATAATGAGTCTCCTCCATTTATGAGTAGAGAAATTATTAAAGTTGGAGTGAAATTCTGAAAATTTTGGTAATGGAATATTATCATGTTCTCTAATTAGAGTAAGTTCAAAGAATCCGATCCAAAGAAAGGTGAGATGTGATAGAGGCATCCATTGTTAGATTGGAGAATTAGATGCTGTAGAAAGCATTTTTGGGTTGTGTCCTTCAAAATGAATAAATAAGTATATAATAGCATGTGGAGGAGCCAAGAAGGCATTTATATTCCCCTCACTACCATATTGATTATAGTGGTTTTTTTCTTCTCATACAAATAAAATTTTCTAATTTCACTCTTAATATATTAATTAAGGTAATTATTAAATTATATTAAAAATCTAAAAAATAAATTAAAATTATTATAATATTTTTATTATTAATGCATTAATTTTTTTATTCATTAATAACTATTTATTAAAATAAATTTGATTGACTAAAGTGGATGTCCATTAAATATTATTGAATTAATTATTAAAATTGTAAAAGTATAATAAAAAATTATAATTAAATACACATTGAAATTATAAAATATTCAAATAATTTAAAATAAAAAAATAAAAATAGATAAATAATATGAAAGGGAAGAAATATTAAAAATCTTAGTGTTTTTTTTTTTAATACATACAATGATATTTACAGAGTTCAATACATACAAATCCCTTTATAAGAATGGAAAACAAAAAATCCACACCAGTAACTTAATTCGTTATTTTTAAGTATATTAGAATTGTTTAAAACACAGTAGAATATGTATATTGCTTGGGGCTTGCTTGTTTTTTTACTTTTTATTTTCTTTTTTTCCTTACAAAATTTTTAAAATAAAAAACTAACAAACCCTAAAATATCACAAATTGGATCAATTATAGAAAACCCCATAATCGTTGTAGCTCCTTGGAACATAGCCACCCCTACTGTTGTAGGCTTGTAGCTCCTTGTGTCAAAACCACCTCTATAATAGCTTCCGTTGCCACCACCATGGAAACTGCCACTGTAGTGAAAAGTAGGGGAATCTTTGTTGTTTGTGATGAAGTACCTGTTTTGATCCTCAGAATAATAATGTCCACTGTTGATGGTGGGGCCGGAGAAATTTTGGTTGTCATAGCCATTGTTGTTGAATCCACTCATACCATATGAACGACCAATTCACCATGTGGTCATGGCTACGGCCACGGCCACGGCGGTAGCCATAACCGTTGCCATAATCAGCTAACAACCGCTGTTATAATTGTAATTGAATCTCATCATCATAGCCTGTTGATGAGGATCCAATAACATCTTGAATTCTTGATATTACTCTTATGACATATGATTGGTAGTATTATATTAGTTACTCGCCTTACTAAAAATGTTAAATCATTGTCACTTTTAATTTATTGTAGCCATTATGTTTAATTATATTAATTCTCAACCCCTTTAATTTTTAATTTAGCATCATACTTAATCAATATTTTTCAATGTTAATGATTAGTTGATAATTAAAATAAATTAAAATTAATGGTCAGATAGCATTTTTTTTTAAAAAAAGTTCGAACTCACTTGTTCGTTTAAATAGGTGATTAAAATGTGAATCTCATATTTTATATATTCATATAATTTATTTATTCCATACCAAACTCATAAATAAAATTTAGATTTATAATTTATTGGTCCTTAATTTATTGGGTAAAGAAATATCGTAAATAATAAAAAAAAAATACTAGAAAGTCAATATTTTTAATATGAAAAAAATTAGTTAGTATTAATTCAAATAAAAAAAAATGTTGATCATGTAAAATATTAAGTTAACAAGAATAATAAAGATGTATCAAAATGATTTGAAGAATTATATATATATTGTACGTGGCTTTGCTTGGGTGTAAATTCTGTCGTCAGCTTAAGTGACATTTTTTTTGGTTCAAAAGCTCGAAAATAAAAGTAACTACTAAGTGTGTACCAAAAAAAGAAAAAGTAACTACTAAGTGTGTACCAAAAAAAAAAAAAAGTAACTACTAAGTTTTGGAAATCCAATTTCAATATAATCTCTTTCTCTCCTCCAGTCCTAAACGAGGGAGTTGCTATCAAAATGATTGAGTAAATGTTTTTTTCTAATGGTTATGAGAATTGGAATAAAAATTTAACTGAATAAAAAAAACAAAGCTGATTAAATGTACAATTTTGTTTCAATTTAAAAATATTATTTATATATTAAAATTAGCCATAAAAATTAATTATTATATATTTATATATAAATACATATATTAAATAGCAATCCAAGCGAGGGAAAATAAATTAAGTAGAAAAAATCATTTGTCTAATAATAACGAACAATAATAATATCATAAAAAATTGTTAATGATATGTATATTGAAGAGTTAAATAAGATTTTCCACAATAAAACAAATAATTAAAAATATAGATATAGCACATAATTAGGCCCATTAGCTAACTAAATTAAAAAAATTTCAACTCAGCATCCAAGAAATGATGAGGGTAAGTGGACCGTAATTGGCACAGACCAGTGAAACACTTCCTATAAAAAAAAAATAAAAATAAAAGAGAAAATATAGTTAATCAATAATTTTTAAATTAACAAATTAACTAACAAAAAACATAACATCCATAATCACTATCGATAAAACATCCATAATGAAAATCACAGAACATCCAAAACCTAAAATAATTACCGGCCAACTTTAAAAACAGAATATTCAAAACCTATAAACAAAACATCTGAAACCTAAAGAAATAGAACATCTAATTCAAATTGTTGGATAATATTGGCTGAACTTTTATTAATTACGTAATATTGCTCAAAATAAAAAATGTTTTAATATATATATATATATATATATATATATATAATTAAAGTTCACTATTAAAATCATAATTACTATATTATTTGACATGCATATGATATTCAAACTTGGAATCTTACACATACATAGCCATAGGCTTCATGAGAGACATCCTTCGGATGTTACCGTTCCAACCTAATAAGTTACTAGGAAATTCAAGCGTCCTTGTAACTGAACCAAGTCGATGAGGTTGGTCGTGATACCGGGCTACCAAGCTACCTGGCTACCGAGGTACAAGGTTTCACTTGCGTGGTTGCGATGGGGCTTCTGGCCGAAGAATTGGTCCGAGGTACTTGGCTCCGAAGGTGCGGGGTTCTTTGCCAAAATCCGAGTAGAGTTTTGCTAGAGAAGTAAATGGGGGTGTCGGAAGGGTCACGTGAAAGGAAGAGTAATAGATGTTATGGAATGAGAAAATAAACTTAGTTTATCTTTGGATGACCTTTATCTTTTATAGTGTGGTTTTGTACCATTGACATTAAGCTGAAGTTATTGCCATTAGTGGTGTGTATTGATACTGAAGAGCCATTATATATTAATGGAGAAATTCCATAACTTTTGCTCCTTGGCTTTAGTCTTCTAGGCAGTCTTAAAGAGTGAAACTTAATGTGAAATATTTTTTTTTGAGTCGTAAGAATTGACTTAGGGTTGACATTTGCCTCTTATCGATCTTAGATTTATTTTTGACCCAAAGTGCAATGTTATAAAAATATTAGACTTTAGTGTCATTGTGCTAAATTTTGGGCTTTAGGCTTGTCCAAAACAAACACCTTATTATATATTACACACTTCTCAAATTATTGTGCTCATGAAATGACAAACTTAAAACCATGTGGAAGAAAAAGACGAAAAAAAAATAGACCACCATCCATACATACATCATGAATATAGGAAAATATAATCTCACTCCAAATTAGGCAACTTATAATTCATAAAGATGATACAATTGTTTAGAAAACCACTAATGTTTCCAGTTGAATTGATGAGTCCTTTGTTGTATTGCACTTCCACATTGCTCGACAACATAGCTTGTTTGACAACTTGACTTACTACTTCATCCTTTCCCTTTTGCTCTTCATGATTAGACTCAATAGGAGTAGTAGGCTTCAACATTAATGACGAATTTTTGGGAACTCCAGTAGCCCTCTTTGATCCAATATTATTATTATTAGTAGTATGAGGTGAATAGTACTCATGTATAGTTGACTTGTTATAAATTTGTTTCTTGTAAAACCTGTTATCACGTTTATATACTAAATTGATACCTAACTGTTTGTAAAGATCAAATTCAGATGAATTTAACTGTGAAAAGTAAATATGAGATTTCTCCATATTATTATTATTACTACAGTGAGAACATAAATTAGGAGACCATATACCTCTACGGCAAGTATTAGCAAGAACCTTACTTAATTCAACAAAAGGGTGTTTGATTGGACCCTCAAGTTCAATATCAAAACCGTAACAGTTTTTATTGCGACAGACTTTAGCCGTCACAGAAAGTCCAAAATTTTGGGTGATATAATAGTGCGCCAAAGTAACCGCGTAAGCGTTTTTAAAACTAACCTTTTTCTTCGTCTCAAGAACAAAAAGACCCTCTCGATTCGTACAATGATAGGAAACAACGTTGGTTTCAATCGTGCAACTCTCCTCCACTCTTGTGAACAACACAGGGGCACCGCCGGAAGAAGAATCAATGTCTGTTATCCCGCCGGAGAGGCCGTCACGTGCAACCCTTGTGATCTTCACGGAAAACTTGGTTTCGTTTTCGGAGGAAGAGTCTTTGATTCCTAAATGTATGCTATCAACACCGGTGTTATCGCGGTTCACCTTTAGTTGGAAGCCACAAACAAGCTTCATTGTGTTGGGATTCTGCTTTGTTTTGTACTCAACACCCCAAACCTCAGTGTGGTCGTTGTTTTCCTTCCAATTTCCCATGGAAAGGGTGAAGGCGCCTCCCCAGCGTGCTACGGTGCTGGTGGCGCTGGAATCAAATAAGGTGGATTCTTTGCCAAGGTTAGTGTGATGAGTACTGTAAGAGCTTCCCATTATTATTGTATGTTTGTTGAATATGGAAGCAAATTCAATATAATAAGCTAAGAAGTAAGTAGGTTTATTTGATGGAAGAAGAAAAAAATTTTAGGTTATTAGGTCACAATAAATGCGATTATTTTTTCTGCTAAATAATGGGTCTCCTCCATTATTTACGAGTAGGAAAATTAAAGAAATTCTGAAAATTTTGGTAATGGAATATATATCATGTTCTGTAATTAGAGTAAGTTCAAAGAATCCGATCCACATATCCATGAGATGTGATAGAAATTAAAGGTGCGATATATGTGTAAGAGGCATCCATTATATTGGAGAATTAGATGCATAAGCTAAGGGATTAAAGAAAGAAAGCATTTTTGGGTTGTGGGGCTTTCAAAATGAATAAATAGAATTCAATATAGCATGTGGAGGAGCTAAGAAGGCATTTATATTCCCCTAATAACTACTATTTTAATTAACAATAATTCTATACAACCAATCATTTTAACCAACTAAGTCCAATCAAGTCTTTCTCTTCCACGCGCTTTTCACATTTAGTTTTTTTTTTCAATGCACAGAGGAGGAGCAAACGAAGAAGAAGAAGACGACGACGACAACCACGATCACGACAGCTGCAACGAGGAGGAGAGACAACGACAACGGTGACGTTGATGATAGTATTGACAGTAGAGGAAAAGAAGATGACGACAACAACGACGATGACCACAATGACAGCGGTGGCGAGGAGGAGAAGAAGGAGGAGGAGACGTCGACGACAACGACAACGATGGAGATGACAATGGAGAAGAAAAGGAAGAAAAAAAGATAACAAATGAAGAAAAAGAATGATAACACAACGAAGAAGGAGGAGAAGGAGAAGAGGAGAAGGAACACAACAAAGAATGAGGAGGAGAAGAAGAAGATGGTGAAGAAAAGATGAGGAAGAAAATAAGAAGTTCGTTTTTTTTATTCAATAAATTCGGTTCTATTTTTAAAAGAAATTTAGTTCTGTTTTCGTAATCAAATACATTGCATTGAAGAAGATGATGAAGAAGAAATACGTTTTTTTATTCCACAAATTTGGTTTATTTTTAAAAGAAATCTGGTCCTATTTTTATAATTAAATGCAATTTATTGAAGAAGATGATGAAAAATAAGAAAAGAATAAATCAGTTTCTTTTATTTAACAAATCTGATTTTGTTTTTAACAGAAATCTGGTTCTGTTTTTATAATGAAATGCAATTTATTGAAAAAGATGATGAAGAAAAATAAAACAGAAATCCGTTTCTTTTATTTGACAAATTCAGTTCTATTTTTATAAGAAATTCGGTTCTGTTTTTATAATAAAATACAATTCATTGAAGAAGATGATGAGGAAGAAGAAAAGAAATCTGTTTCTTTTGTTCAACAAATTCAGTTCTATTTTTATAGGAAGAAGAAAAAGATCAACAACAGCAACAACAACAACAATAACAATAGCAGCAGCAATAAAGTAACAATGGATGAGGAGGAAGAGGAAGAGAAAATGAAAGAGGAGGAAGAAGAAGAAGATTACGACGATGTTAGCAGCAGTGACGACGACGGTAGCAGCGACAACGACGACAATGGCGGTAGCGGTAACGGTTATGGCGACACAGTAGCTGGAAGAAGGAGGAGGAAAATGAGGAGTAGGAGGAGTTGCAGAGGACAGAAAAAAGAGGAAGCACGTGTTTTCGGGTTTCAAATTTTGGCAGAGTGCGTGTAACTAGGTGAGAGTGAGAAAAAATCACTTGGTTGAGTTTGGTTGGTAAAATTGTTTGGATGTGTAATATTATTGTTTAATTAATTATATAGTGGTTTTTTAATGATATCGAGATCGAAGGTTTTCATATTAAAAATACTGATGTGTTCTTATTTTTATTTTCTAACTTTTGTGTAATTTTTTCATTGTATGTGATGAGTGATTATTTTGCTTCTACTATAATTCAATGAGGTAATGTTATTGTTTTTTCTTTTTTGAAGGGATGTGTTATTGCTCTTCTTATTCTTACAAATGGAGGATTGTGTATTATTTAATTATATAAAGGAAAGATTTTTGGTAAAGTAATTCTCTTTGCAAGGAGGTTATACTTTTCGTTAAAAAATTTAGATAATTATTAATTTTAATTTATATCGATTATTATTTCTTATATTAATTTTTAATACTTTTAATTAATAGTTTAATATCATATTTTAATTAATATTTTTTAATAATGACTAAATAATAATAAAAATAATAAATTTTAATATTTATATTGCATTCTTCATTTTTCTATTAGATAATCACGTTTTTTTTTTGTCATATATATATAACAATTTATCCCCAAATAAAATGTTGGATTATAGTATCAATTGCTCTCCTCAATATTTTATCCGTCGTGTATTAGGAAAAATGTCAACATTAGTTTTTCACAACCATGTTAACCGATTTAACTGTTAAGGTTTAAGCGTAAGTATTAAAATTAATTTCACATTAAAAAAAATAAAAATAAGTAATGAATTTATAAAATGAGAAATTAATTCATTAACTTGACATCTTAGAATTTTGAGTTGGATTATCTTCTCTCATTTAATTTCTCCCGAAGTCTCTCCATGGTGGCCGAACACTAACTTTACTCTTACTCATAGAAATAGGGGCTACATGACAAGCGTTCATAAATTAACAATAATAAGTGGGTGTTGGTGTTTGTTCTAAATCTATATTTTCGGTTGTTTATAACACATACTCATGGAACCACAAACTTAAAAGCCAACAAGTAAGAAAGACAAAAAAAAATTATGATACATCACACCCTAACCCAAATTAGGCAGCGGTCAAGATCCTCACTTAATGATTGTCCAAGAGACTTTAAAGGAGATGTCAAGCCTTAATGATCAAAATAAGAAGATGTATATTCGGTGATTAAGCTCTAGGGGATAATCGATGGCTATAACGAAGAAGGGGATCAATGTGTGTAAGAATAGTCCTAAAAGTCCAAAATTATTATTATGAGGTTTTAGATCAGATGTAGGGAAATAGGGTTAGAGAACATGTATTTTAAGGGGGTATTGTCCCTGTTTATATATTTTCAGGTGGTTGAGATCTTCATGGAATATGTTAAGATTGTATTGTATCTTTTTAATCTGAGTGATTAGATTTTCCTTATGAACCACTTACTTTTGGCCTTATTTCGAGTGGATTCGACCTTAGGGACCGGTGCGTAACAGCAACTTACAATTCATATAGATGATATATATAATTGTTTAGAAAACCACTAGTGTTCCCAGTTGAATTGACGAGTCCTTTGTTGTATTGCACTTCAACATTGCTCAGATAACATAGATTGTTTAACAACTTGACTTACTACTTCATCCTTTCCCCGTTTGATCTTCATTATGATTAGACTCAGAAATAGCCTTCAACAATGATGAATTTTTAGAAACTCCAACCTTCTCTGGTTCAATGTAATGGTGAATGCTTGTATATGCTATGGCGCTGGGGCACCGGAATGGAAAGAAGTTGCAGTAGTCTTGGCTAAAGGTTAGTGTGATGACATTTTAATTTTTTAAAATTATTGTGAAATCTAAGAAAAGAGTAGGAAATTAGTGTGATGACATTTTAATTTTTTAAAATTATTGTGAAATCTAAGAAAAGAGTAGGAAAATATAAGATAGTATGGTTTGAAAATTGTTTGTACTCTCTTATTTGAACTCAGAAATCTACAAGAGAAAAACTTTGATTTTAATAAAATAGTCACATTAACTATAAAAAGACTTAAAGTATCATATTTACTTAATAATTTTTAGAATACACTTATTTGATCCCTTACCATTTTATTTTATTTAGATATGATGCTTCTTAATGATTTTAAAATTCTAAATCAGTCCCTAATAAAATAAAAAATTTGACAAATTTTTATAATAGATTATCATCAAAAGATAACTATGATAACGTATCAATTCATGCTTAATGTGTTGATTTATTATTTGACACTTTTATTCGGTACGTCAGACATTAACCGACACATCACTAAGATTATCTTTCGACGGCTTGCTATATAAGGGTTGATCGATTAAGTTTTTATTTTATTAGAAGCTGATTTGAGATTTTATAATCGTTAGGAAACACTATTCCAAATTGTAAATGGTCATCCATCGGAAGGTTGATTACTAGAATTTTTTGACTATACGTTGTAGCTCCTTGTTGGAACAACATATCGAGCAACACCATGGGAACAGCTGCTACTGGAGTTAAAAGTAGGGGAATGGTGGTTGTTTGTAGTGTTGTACCTATTTTGATCCGCCGAATAATTTCCACTGTTGAGCGTCGCCCCGGAGAAATTAGCAGGCGACTTCTTACCATTCACAATGACGATACAATGGTTGTATTGAAATTCAACATGATTAACCGAATACATAACTTGTTTATTAACAACTTGATCTTCATGATTAGACTCAGTAGGAGTAGTAATAGCCTTCAACAATGATGAATTTTTGGAAACTCCAACCTTCTCTGGCTCAATGGTGAATATGTGTGCTACGGTTTTTATTGATGTTCAAGTGTGAAAGGTTAGTCGAAAATCTTTGAGAGGAATGAGAAGTGAGTAGTTTATAAGATGAGAGACCCATTTATTTGACACCTTAAGGTTTTGAGTTAGATGTGGTGTCTTCTCATCTTATATTCTCTCATTTGGTTTCTCTCCGAAGTCTCCCCGACGATTTTGCTCCCACGGTGGCCCAACAAGTGGTATCAGAGCCGATGGTTGATCGGCCTGGTTTTAAAGAGTATTTATGAGAAGCATCGAAAGTCCTCTCGACAAGATGGAGTTAGGAGAGTTGTGCTCGATGTGGAGACTCACACTTGAGGGGGAGATTATTAATGTTCAAGTGTGAGAGGTTAGTCCCACATTTTTTAGAGCAAGGAGAAGTAAGGAGTTTATAAGATGAGAAAAGACCCATTTACTTGACACCTTAAAATTTTAAATTAGATGTAGTGTCTTCTCATTTTATATTTTTTCACTTGGTTCCCCCCAAATCTCCCCGACGATTTTTCTGCCCACGATTACTATTATTGAAGTAGCTAGAGAAATTCGTAGGTTCAAAGAATCCGATCCACATATGCATCATTTGATAGAAATTAAAGGCATGTAATTAGATTGGAGAATTAGATACTAAAGAAAAAGAAAATAATTGGAAATTATAAATATTAACTTAAATAAGATAACTTTATATTTGCTAACAATATGCATGATTATGTATCTCTCATTTTACTGAAATACTCACATGCTATAACTTTTGAGAAAAATAAACATTACACTCCTCCATTGATGTCTAACTCACATGTGACCGTTATAAAGGTGTATGATGTGATTGTTAATGGCACCTAGCTGGCTATAATCGAGTCATCACGCTATACAGACCAGGCCTTAATGGATATTAGATAACAAAACGAAGTTCTTACCCCTTTTTTACATGAACCTTTCGAAATTAGGGTTTTATTCCCCAAAGGAATCGACTTTATTTTGGTTTCTAATGTCAATTACGGGCCTGGTGTGTACAGCGTGGCTCTGTTAAGATTAGTTAGGTATCGTTGACAGCCACATCTTAGAACGATCACACATAGATTAGACCAACGGAAGGATAGTAGTGTCTAATTTTCTCGAAGGTTGGAGCATTTGTGGGTATTTAAGCAAATTGAATGATATTTTTCTCCAATTTTAAAAATATAAGAGGTATATTTCTCTTTTACCTTTATAAAATATCTTAAATATAATAATAAAAAATGGGCAAAATATATTTTTTATCCCTAATATTTGTAAAAAATTTTAGAAATATCCCTGGCGTTTAATTTGATTTAATTTTATCCCTAATATTTTGAAATAGTTTCAAATCTAACCTTACTCTATCAAATTTTTTATAGTCAACATATAATTAAGATTTCTTTTCTAATTTTATCCTTCTTTAAATAATATCCACCATCAATAATATAATATCTACCAAACGTGAAGATTTGATAAGATTTTATATAAGTCATGACGATGACATTGGTGTCAACATGGACATGGAGGGGAGAAAGAGATCATGCTGATGGTGGCGAGTGTTGGTGGTAGGAAGTGAGTTTGAAAAGAAGAGTGATTTGGAAAGAGAAGAATGATGATTATATGATAATAATGATGAAGATGAATAGTATTTTGAGGATAAACTTGAAAAAAAAATATTAACCACACGTTGACCACTAAATATTTAACAATATGAATAAAATTGAAACGAGTCAAACTTGAAAAAATATTATTAACCACACGTTGACCATTAAATATTTGATAATGTGAATAAAATTAAAACTAATCGAAAATATTAGGGGTAAAATTAAATCAAATTAAACATTAAGAATATTTTAAAAATTTTTCATAAACATCGAGAACAAAAAACATACTTTACCCTAAAAAATGAAAAATGTTTAGTAGTCATAGCTTTTGAGTTATATGCGGTTATAAATTTTTCTATTTTAATTTTTTTATTTATTAATTATTATTAATTTTAAATGCATAATATAAAATATTATAAATATATAATTATAGCTATTATTTATATAAAATTATCAATGTTAAACTGTATATGATAATTGTAAATAAACACTTGTATTTTTAACTAAATATATTGTCTTTTAAATTCTCTCCTAAATTTAAAACTAATAATAATAATTGATTTCAAATTAGTTTAAATTTAAAACAAATACATCCAAATTTAGATATCAAATATTAATAAACGTTCCAAACAAATACATCTAAAATTCTTACTAAAATAGTTGTTTTTTTAAATTAAAAAAATAAAAATTCAAAATTTAAAAGGAAACCAAATACTCATAAACCTCAAAAAATTACAAAAATCATAGAAGTTCCAAAATCCTCAAATTAGATGTGTCAGTACAAACTAAAACAAATTATTTATGAAAAAAAGAAAAAAACTAGACCACCATCCACACATACATACATTATGAATATAGGAAAATATAATCTCACCCTAACCCAAATTAGGCAACTTATAATTCATAAAGATGATAGAATTGTTTAGAAAACCACTAGTGTTCCCATTTGAATTGATGAGTGCTTTGTTGTATTGCACTTCAACATTGCTAGACAACATAGCCTGTTTAACAACTTGACTTACTACTTCATCCTTTCCCCGTTGACCTTCATCATGATTAGACTCATCAGGAATAGCCTTCAACAATGATGAATTTTTGGAAACTCCAACCTTCTTTGGTCCACCGGCGCCGTAATTGAAAGAAGTTGAGTCTTGGCCAAGGTTAGCAGTGTGCTCACAAATGTACGTGTAACGGCCGGCGCCGGGCCGGGATAGAAAGAAGTTAAGTCTTCGCCAAGGTGATGACATCCGTATATCGGGTACCTTCCCATTGGCATATTTACTGGACCAGGAATAGTGTTGAGGTTATTAGGCCACATAAATGCTATTATTGAAGTAGCTAGAGAAATTCTGAAAATTTTGGTAATATAATGGAATATATATATAACTTCAAAGAATCCGATCCACATATCCATGATTTGATAGAAATCAAAGGCGCGAAGTGTATGGGTAATTAATTAGAATGGAGAATTAGATGCTCTAGAAGGGAAGTGGAGAATTAGATGCAAAAGAAAAGGAAAATGTTTGCACATTATAAATATTAAATTAAATAACAAAAGTTTTATTATACATACATAGCATTAGTCAAAGAAAAATATGAAATGGGATGTTTTTTCAAGATATCTTTGAATTTTACAAATTAAAAATTAATTCGTTACAAATTTGAATTTTATTTAAAAATTTATCGTTAATTAATAAATTATTATATGTATATATAATGTGATATTCGAATTTCTGACATTCGAGCTAACCACTGAACCTTGATTATATAATATATTCTCTTAAATATTACAGATGCAACGTATCCATTTCAATAATTGTGGAAACCCCATAATTATCGTTGTAGCTCCTTGTTGGAACATATCCACCACCACCACCATGGAAAATGCCACTGTTGTTAAAAGTAGGCGAACCGTGGTTATTTGTAGTGTAGTGCCTGTTTTGATCCGCGGAATAATTTCCAATGTAGATCGTTGCCCCGGGGAGATTACAATCTTTGAATTGAACTTGATGCTAAAATTCGACATTCTTATTGCTCAAATACGTAGCTTGTTTATTAACAACTTGCTGATCCTCTTGATTAGACTCAGTAGTAGTAGCAGCCTTCAACAATGATGAACTTTTCGAAACTCCATTTTTGTTACTTTTTATGGTAGCTGAAGGGACTTTCTTTGATCCAATAACATCATCATCATTACTAATACTAAAACTAGAATAAGAAGAATGGCTAAATCTTCTTGTACCTGATCTTTGTACTACAGAATATGATCCTGTGGATTTATCATTTGCATCATTATTATTATTACTAGTACTAGAATAAGAATAATTCTTGGTTGTATGTGATTTGTGTACATGGTATGGTTGATCTGTGGATTTAAAGTGAAAACCATTTTCATCATTATTATTATTATTATTATTACAGTGAGAACATAAATTAGGTGACCATATACCTGTTTGGCAAGTCGTAGCCAGAACCTTACTTAATTCAACGTTAGAGTGTTTGGTTGGACCGTCCGGTTCAACATAAAAACCGTTGCCATTTTTATTGCGACGAATTTTAGCCGTCGCAGAAAGTGCAAAAGTTTGGGTGATACAGTAGTGCGCCAAAGTAGCTGTGAATGTTTTTCCAGAACTAACCTTTTTCTTTGTCTCAATGACGAAAAGACCATCGCGCTCCGAACAACGATAGGAAACAACGGTGGTTTCAATTGTGTAACTCTCCTTCGCCCTCGTGAACAACACGGGGGCACAGCCGGAGGAGGAATCAACGGAAGTTATCCCGCCCGAGAGGCCATCACGTGCAAGCCTCGTGATCTTGAAAGAAAACTTGGTTTCATTTTGGCGGGAAGAGTCTTTGATTTCAAAGTGTATGCTCTCAACGCCTTGCTATCGCGGTTTGCTTTCAATTGGAAGCCGCAAACTTGCTTATTAGTCTTCGTGTTGGAATTCTGCTTTGTTTTGTATTCGACGCTCCAAACTTCGGTGTTTTGGTTGTTGTTTTCCTTCCAATTACTCAAGAAGACGGCGAAAGCTTCTTCCCAGCGAGCTACGGTGGCGGTGGGGGTGGCATCGAAATAAGTTGAGTCTTTGCCAAGGTTAGTGTGAAAACTGCTGTAAGCGGTTCCCATTATTGTTGTTTATTGAATATATATGGAAGCAAATTCAATTCAATGTAATAATCAAAGAAGGTGTATTTATTGGAAGAAGAAAAAAAAGGTTATTAGGCCACAAGAAATGCCGCGAAGTGGCCGCAATAAGAAAAAGGAAAATTATTGTAATATTTTTCTAATCAATAATTTAGCCAATAAAAAATAGAATATTCGTAATTATTGTTTATAGAATATCAACAATAAAAATTATAAAACATCTGAAACCTAAAGCAACCAACAATAAACTAATTTTGTATTTTTTAAAAAAAGAACATTGAAAACCTAAAAAAATAAAATATCCACTTTAAATTATCTAGCGTTATAATAATAATAAAAGGATTAGAGACATCCGAATTGTAATTATCAATAAAATTAAAGTAAAGAAATTCTGAAAATTTTGCTTATGAAAGGAATCCATCGTCACATGCATGACGTGATAGGACTTTAGATGCTTTCATTTCCTTGTTTATGCTTTGATTGGTTTCTTGTTGCGGTTAGAACATTAATGTTGGATGACTAATTTTCTTGATAGCAATGTGGAAGAGATAATTATTTTTTTCCTCTCGGGTCGAGAATAAAATAACTTTCTTAAAAAAAACATGCACGTGTGATGATAGAAAGTAAAGGTGAAATGTAATAAGATTGGAGAATTAGATGCTGTAGAAGGGAAGTGGTTAAGGAGATCAAAACTAAGAGAATTAATAAAGAAAGCATTCACACGGCTTCTGGCTTTCAAAATGATTAAATACCAAGATTCTAAAAACTAAATCAGTAATAGAACTAATAGAGTTTGAGGTTCAAAATTTAAAAGTTTAACTAAAATTCAAAAGTTGATTCAGATATAATAAATAGATTTTTTTTTACCATTCAATATTTTTCTTACATATTTTTTTTATTTAAAAGAGTTTTATTTTTTCCAAAGCTAATTAATTGCATTTCCTTAAAAAAGCACACACACAGACACAGTGATCATTCAGAGAGGGACAGTACAAGAAAAATTGGGATTCTTCCAAATTGCAAAAGCAGCTAATTAATTAAGAGTATATTATTCGTTGAATTCAACTCGAATAAAGTATTGAAGCATCTAATTAAGAAATGATAAATTCGTGGAAGAATTGGGAATATTTATGAAGACGTTCTACTGTTCTAATGGGGGAAGCATTATCGAAGAAGTTGGTTGAATTATAAAGAATATGCTGAATTTATTTGCAGATATCTCTAGTTTGAAATATATAACTTATTGTTGTGTACACAATATTTTTTTAGAATAGACGGTAGAATAAGGTTGTAATGTATTAATAAGTTTAATTTGTCATGATCCTGTATTTTAGAACATAATGCTATTTGAATAAGTAATTTTTGTCAATTAAATTTAATTAAATTATTTATTTTTATATTAAATAGAATATTATGTCGTCGGTGTTAAATATTATAAAAAATAATATTTAAATAAAGTTTTATTTAATATCAAAATAACTTTTTATTTAATATAAAATAAATAACTTAGTTTGAATTTATTAGTTAAATCATCTATTCACGTATAATTATTGTTTTAGAATTCATTACGGCAAACCCAAAGAGGATTGCAATACTTGGCAGCCGGTTATAGCGAGAAAGTGTCAAAGAGGTTTAAAAAAAGAAAAATGGAATTCGACTTTTTTTCTTCTAAGCAAATGAGTAAATTAATCATAATAATTTTAAGTTGGTTAAGAAAACCTAGATACGAGTTCTTAAGAAGCAACATATTTATTATTTAAACAATATAAAAATGTACAGTATTAAATGATACATGTAGTATTATCCATATTTTATTATCCGATATATGTGCAAAACTTGAGTTTTGAAATCTTTGCTAATACATCCCACCATTGATAACAACAAAACAAGAGCAAAAAGCCCAACTTCCCATCTTTTGTCCATCTCTCTAAAATTTTGTTCAAATAATAATTAAAAAAAGTTTAATAATCATAATTAACTAAGTAGTTGTATAAATTTTTTTTTAAGTTTTTAACTTTTATTTATATTTATTAATTATTACAGTAATAAATATCTAAATATATAGCGTTAGATGTTATAAGTATTTAATTATAAATGTTACATATATAAATAATTTTATTTGAATTATGACTCTCTAGTATATTACAAATAAATTTATCCAAAAATATTAACAAATTCAAATTATTATTAAGTTATTAACAGAGCTTTATTATTATTATTATTATTATTATTATTATTATTATTATTATTATTATTATAAGTTAACGTCGCTTTACCCAAATTGACTATCGTAATTCAATACATACACATATCCCTTTATTAGAAAGGAAAACACAAAATACACATCAGTACATAAACTTGACTCATTATTTTAATCATATATATTAGCATTATTTAAAACAGAGTACAATATTTATACTAGGGCTTGCTTGGTTTTCTAATATTTTATTTTAAACATTCTCTATTTTTTAAATTTTGCAAAGGAAAAATGAAAATAAAAAGTAAAAACAATAAAATTAGAATTCCAACTTTATTGTTTTTACTATTTATTTCCTTTTTTCCCTTACAAAATTTTAAAAATAATAATAATTTTTGTTTTCTTAAACCAACAAACCCTTAAATATTACATACACATGATAACTCAATTATAGAAACCCCCATAATCGTTGTAGCTCATAGGACCATAGCCACCCCTACTGTTGTAGCTCCTTCCATCAAAACCGCCGCCATAATAGCTTCCATTGCCACCACCATGGAAACTGCCACTATTGTTAAAAGTAGGGGAATCATGGTTGTTTGTAGTGTGGTACCTGTTCTGATCAGCAGAATAATGACCACTGTTGATCGTTGCGCCCGAGAAATTTTGGTTGCCGTAGCCATTGTTGTTGAATCCACTTATACCATATGAACCACCATGGTTATTGCCACGGCCATAATCAGCATAAAAATCGTTGTTATATGTAGCTGCTTGAGGATGAGGATATGAGGGGTTATAATTGTAATTGTATCTCTTCATCATAGCCTGTTGATGAGGATCCAACATCTTGAATTCTTGATCTTACTCTTATGATATATAATTGGTAGTATTAATTACTCACCTTAATGTTACTAATAAGACTATAATTTATAGATGCTACAAATTAAAGGGAATCCAGTGCAATGTTGTTTCACGCAAAGTTTGGAGAATAATATAAAGAGGAATAAAACCAACTTGGTCTATCAATTTCAAGGTCACTTATTTATTTAAATAAATTTTGAAAATTTTCTTTTATAGTAACTCATTTTAACGAATATAAAATTTCTAACTATCCTAATCATCGAAGTGTTTATGTCAACATAAATATAAAGACCTATCAATATCATTTGAAGAATTATATAATACAAGGGAATTTATTGTAAGTGGCTTTGCTTGAGTGTAAATTCTGTCGTCAGCTTATTGGCAATAACGTACATTTTTGTGGTTCAAAAGTTAGAAAATAAAAAGTAACTACTAAGTTTTGGAAATCCAATTCCAATAGAATCTCTTTCTTTAATTTGCTCCAGTCCTAAACGAGGGAGTTGCTATCAAAATGGTTAAATAAATGTTCTTTTTTCTAATGGTTATGAGAATAATTGGAATAAAAATTCAACTGAATTAATTAGGAACAAATCACTGGATTGTCCGATTTATAATAAAAAAAAATGTTCAAAGAATTGGCCTATTTTTTTTATTTTTGTGAAAACCAGATAAAAATTTTCAAATAACTTTCAACTTTATTGATCCAATAATTAATTTGATTTTCAAAATCTTAGTTTTCTTTAAAAAAAAAAGAAATTGTCTTCTTTTTATTTCCCTTCACTCTTTTCTTTTGAAAACTGAACATGTTCTAGCTAGGTAGGTTCTCCATCCACAAAGAGGTTTTAACTAGGTAACATATAGTCTAGAGCGAAAAGATAAGTAAACTAATAAAATAAGGAGTTAATCTATTAAGTTTATAATGTGATTTCATCACATGTGAATTCTATTATTTATATATTAATTAGCTTCGTGTTGCATAGTTCTTGTCTTTTGGTTGCTCCTTAGCGTGAGAGTGAGTATATATATATACTACCGCAACCGTGGCTACCAATGCCTATGCATTCACTAGCCACGAAGATCGCACCATCTGGCCGTGTATTAACTCAAAAAGTTGATTACAATTTGGTGTTAACGGCGATAACATTCCTATGTTTTATCACGTGTAGGGCTGTTAGACGAGTCATTTAGGTTTGGCACGTTTAGTTCGTAAATTAAACAGTTTAGCTCGATTTATATACGAGTTGAGATTTTCTAATTCGTTCCATTTATGTCTAGCTCAACGGATTAAATGGACTAATCCGTTTAATTAATTTTTTATTATTTATTTAATTTTTAAAAAAATATTTTTTAACTAAAAAATTTTATTTTTGGATGAAAAATCTTTTTTCAGCGGAAAACTTAGAAAAACAAATTTTTTTAGTTGGTATTTGGATTTTTGAGTCTAATAAAATAAAATACAAGAAAAATGTGGATCTTTTCAGGTTAAACGGGCTTAGTTTATTTAGCTCGAATTTTAAACAATTTAAATTTAAGTGGGTAGAAAAACAATAGAAGAGCTGAACTTAATATGTGAACACAACCATAAATTAGTGCATATTAATAATATCCCCAAATTAAGTTCTTACGTATTGATATTGATATTGTAGAACAATGCTAATGGGTTCTATTTATTTAATAATAGTAAAGTGTATTGAGAGAGCTAGGAGGTGATAAGTATAATTAATACATAATCAGTAAATTTAGTAGGGATATTAATCTCGAATATTTTTAGGTGGGAATAGTAACAAATAAAAATAGAAGCTTAAATATCGAGACACTTGCCTTTAGCACATCTAATAGTAGTAGTATTATGCCAAACAACCTGAGTGTGTTTACGGTAATTAGTAGTACCATCAATGCAAGAGTCGTAATTTTATCTTTGATTCACCCAAGAAGTCACGACATCTACTCGAGTTGGATTAGATTCTGAAGTATGTTCAATGATCAATTACTTTCTTTGTGCTGCATCGTGACTTCTCTTGAGACACGACTTTCCTCGCATATTCTTCTAAAAACCCATTCCAGTTCAGTTCAGGAACTCCAACTTTTGTACGTGCCTTATTGTGAACTTCAAGATAATCCGTTGGAAAATTTTTAGCCATTAAAAACAATGAAACTATATTTATAAAACTTATTACCACCACCATCCAAATCTTCAATCATCTTTTCATTTTGTTGTTTTTGCTTTGTTGATTACAAAAATCAGAAACGATTGCTTAATAGTATTGGTTCATATATATATATCAACGAACGTTGCCCTTTAAACATACTTAAATATATACATGCGTGTATTTATATATAAAAAAAGATTGAGAAGCCAAGTGAAAATAATAATAATAATAATAATAATAATAATAATAATAATAACAACAACAACGGAGTAAGAATAGAGCAAGAATCTATTATATATTCTATTTTAAATATATAGTATCTTTCTTATCTTTTGGTTGCTAGTTAGCAAGAGAGTGGGATTGCTTTTTAAAGTTTACTAAAATACAATAATTCTATTTGCACGTTAAAATTAGCCACTAAAATCAATTATTAGTGTATAATATGCTTAAAATATAAAATACACATTAAAAATGAGTTAAACTATACATGTATTTTATATTTTAATATGTATTATACTTGATGGCTGATTTTAGTGTATACCTAGCAAAATCCAGTAAAATATATATGTGTGCTGCTAGTATATTCAAGTTGATTTGGTAAAACTTTTTACAAAGGATTTGTATTTTTCAAAATTACAAAATTTTTATTTATTTTTTGATAAATAAAAAAATCATGTATTCTAGAAATTTTGGTAACACCTTATAAAAATATATTTTTTGAATTTAGTTTGTGTTTATCAAAATCAAAACTCTAATATAATCTTATATATTAATAATTATGAAATTTTTTAATTTTAAAATTATTTTACCAAAAACAATTGATATCGTTTGTATTTATTGAAATTTACCTTACGAGCTTGATTTACAGAACATATATAAATGCTACAAATTTTAGAAAATATCTTTTAAAAATCAAATTTAATGATCTACTGGTAAAAAATTTAAAATTTTGTGAAATTAAACTTATTACGGAATGTGTATGTGTATAACAAATATAATGACTCTAAGCCTAATAGCATCTTCAATATTGAGTACTTGAGTTTTAGTTTAATTTTATTTTAGGTTTCACATTATGGCAATATCAACATTTGTGGAATCTTATATCATAAATAGGAATTTGATAATATGAGATTTGTCACTCTTAGTTTCAACTCAATTAAATTTATAAATACAAAAAAAATTAAAATAAAAAAATTATGACTACTCTAACTAAAAAATCATGATGACCAAACTTTTTTCTTATTTAATTAAGGCTACTTTATTTCAAGTGATATTGCTCAATCTATGCATATAAGATAAGATAAGAAAGAAGAGAGCTGTTAAATATACCTGTAGTAGTGTAGCACTACGGATATGTAACATCGTCTACAATTTACATGGTTATAATATTTGAAATTATTCATTTAATTATTTCAACAATAATTAAATAATATAAAATAAAAAGTAAATATATTAAAAAAAAAGAAGCCATATCTGTGGAATTTATCTAACTATAATTTTCAAACTTTTTTTTCTTTAGTTAAAGGTGATTAGAAGAACTTGATTCTTAACCATATATGTGGAGTTTACGCAACATCATCATCATCAATCAGATTTGTATATTAATTATACCTATCTTAATTAGTAATCAATTAATTAACTATTCCTTTTGTTTTTAATTAGTTAACTCTCTACTTCGGATTTTTTAATTTTAATTAAAAACATTAAAATGTGTTGAAATTATAAAAATTTAAAAAGTAATTATCAAATCATATATCCTTAAAAGTTACTTAAAAATAACAATTACTCTTATTAATTATTATTTTTAAAATTTATATATTCTTTCTAGTTCCTTGATTTGTGGATATAAGTAAGAAAGAAATTCAATAACTTTAAAAAAAAAAAATACTTTTCTCTGGGAAAAGAGAAAATAATTAATTAGAGCAATGGGAGTTTCATTCTTGACAGAAGTAGTAAACTGCTTCTTGTCAAGAACAACAATTATTGAGAAGTAGTACAATATACTCCATGCATACATCCAGGAAGCATTTTATATATCTCATATCGAGTGTTCTAGTTTTTTATTTATGAATCTTAATTATATATATATTATAATATAATTAAGATTAATGACTAAAAACACAAACACATAATATAACGTTACATGTGAAATAATGCTTATGCATAGATTATTAGTAGCTGCCATAGTTCCTGGTTGAGGCATCAAAGTTACCACGGAAGAAGCCACCGTTTCCATGGCCATTGAACTTACCGCTGTTGTTTATAGTGGGGCCAGAGCCATGGTTGTTGGTGATATTGTGGCTGTTACCGTTGCCGGAGTATTCGCCGTTGTTGTAGTTTGCACCGGCGTAGTTCTGATTCCGGTCGCCGAAGTTGGTGAATGAGTTTCCACCGCGTTTGATGGATCTTTGTGCTTCTTCCTCGGCCTCAAGCTCCTGCATGAGTTTTCTCAAACGTTCTGACATTGCCATGGCCATGGTTGATCGATGCTGATTTAATTTTTACTCTCTTAATTAAAAATTGCTATCTATATATCTATACTTATTTTCTATTTAGCGTAACTACAACATATACAAGTATTCAATTTATAGAAAATGAAATAAGGAACCAAGGAATCCAAAATAATTATTATAAGAAAAATGATGTGTTGTATTTATTTATATAATAATTTTAAATGTACACTTATTTTACTCAATCAAGTTTAATCAAATTTTTTATTTTATATTAAATAAAAATTTATTTTGATGTAAAATAGTAAAATTTATTTCGGTGCTATTTTTTGTGCTATTTATTAATACTGAAATATTTTTTTATTTAACATAAAAAATGACTTAATTGAGTTTTATTAGTTAAAATAAATATAGTTATTTATAATATGAAAAGTAATTTTTTTTTAATTTGTTATCCATCACTTTCATTATAAAAGAGTATCATGATTTTTTTTTCAAATGATATAAATGGCTATATAACTGATTATTGTACGTTTTCCATGTGAAAGCCTCTTTAGAATTAGCGTGAATTTTTGCATAAACATTTCTCTTCTTTCTCATTTTATAATATCGAATTAGCTTTTATATATATTCGTTAGTTTGAGAACGAAGTATTTGGAATTCGTTCAATTCTGATAAGCAACTTGAAGTGAGTATATGTTCTCAGAAGTTTTAGATTCCCTAATCGCGTATGTTAGAAGATGCGACATTATAATGAAGGTTTTTTTTTTTTTTTTTTTTTTTATATAAAAATTTTAACGTATGTCCACAATATTTTTTT
>JASCZI010000347.1:10014-25933 GCA_036250425.1 Stylosanthes scabra
CGTGGCACATAAATTTCTCTTTTTAATAGTGAATATAATATTTTGAGAGGGGGAAAAAAGGGAAGATATATATATAATTTCTGAAATGAAAACACCAATATAGAAGAAATCTGTAATATAAAGCCAGTTTCAGTACAATAGCCACCACATAACATTAGTTGATAAAGGAGAGTACTGAGTACGACACTTAACAATATTTTAGTTCAAAGGGTTAGTTTCTCAATGACTATTTTCTAGTACCCAGGACAAAAGCAGGACATACCTATCACTGACAAACCTCCACTTTTCAATGTCCAAGGCATCCATACCAACATAAAGGAAGAGAAAGATCTCAGCAACAAACGATATAGTTGCAAATGCATGCCTGTGAGAGTTAGACAAGTAGTATGCATTTAGAAATTTATACATTATAGAGTTTGGTAGTGTATATGGCTTGAGCAAAATCATTTCAAAACATACTTGGTGGTGATTCTTGAGCTCTCCGTCACATTATGCCAAGTATAATGAGACATAACAATTCCACAAAAGAATACAGTGAGAATGCCACTCAGATAGCACAACTGCAGAAGATGAAGATACATCAACATCATGCTAATGATAAACGTTGACAGCATAACGTAACACTACTAATGCTCTTTAAAACATACCTCAGCCAGCATGTAGGAGAGGTATGCCATGAGCATCATAAGAGCAACCTCTCGATCAGTAGAGTGTCTGAAAGATAAGGAGACATTTGTTAACCTCTGAATAATTTATATTCCCATGCTATGCCGAAAAACCAGAATACCACTGATATAGCTACAAGACAGAGAATGTAAGCAGGAAACATAATTCTGTGAAGAAATACCTGCCAATATACAGCTTCTTTATAACATAAGCACTAAGAAGCCCAGCCTAGAAGGAGATGGAGATACATTAGACCAAAGCGAAAGTAATGTCAAAATCTATTTAAGCGGGTGACATCTTGATCATGATGAAATTAGTGGGAGAAAGACAGTTACCCCAACTCCAAGTAATGTGCTTGTGAGAAACAGATACAAGAAGTTGCCAATAAATTGCAAAGCAATTGACGGGTCAATTTGATTAAGGTCAAAGCTTTGGATTGCATTGAAAAGCACCACTGATGTGGCATCATTCACAACACCCTCCCCAAATACAAGACTGTACAATAAAGGTGTCTCATCTTGATTGAGCACCTGCATCATCATTTGTAAGGTCAATTATTAGCACTGACACTTAAGTTGCTGGAATCTGTAAGAATCCAAAATCTTTATTGATTCAAACCTGCAATGTGCACACAGAGTCTGTTGCTGCAAATATTGCACCAATTGCTGAAAATTTTTCACTAGTCAGTGAGTTACAAACAGAGTAAGCAGTTGACAAGTAGACAAAAGTGATAAACATATTACCTAGATAATCCCCAATTTCCATAGGACCAATATCCATCCTCTTGAAAATTTGTGTAACACCTAAAACAATACATCAAATTTTTAAGTCAGCAAAATAAGACAGATTTCTGCATGGTGCATTCGATAGTGCCTATGATTATAATGACTATGAAATTATGGCAACACTTAAAAAGTGTAGCTTAAATTAAGGTCAATATTTTTTACTATTTGACAACACTTTAATCTGAAAAATAAAAAATTGAAAGTGTGATCAAATTAAAAAAATTGCCAAATAGTAGAAAAGTGAAACCTCAATTTTTGCTACAATTTTTAAGTGTCATCAAAGTTTTATAACCACCATAACCGTAACCACCATAGAATTCACCTTTCTTCTTGGTCACTTTTCCAGAAGTTACTATTTAGTTTACTTGATCTAGATTTTTGTATATATTAAAAACAAAAAGGGTTTGAATTGAAAATTTTTTGTTACTAACAAGCTAACAATTGTCTGGTCTTACAAATTATTTTGTTGCTATGCCAAAACTTTTATAACAACAAAAGAAATCGATTTAATGGGGCAAAACATACCGAAGGTTATGATGGTACAAGATATTAATGTACCAACTGCACCAAACATCATGATGGTAATGAAGTTAACAAAGAACTGCTTCTTTTTCACTTGAAACCTAGAAAAAATACACAGAACAAACTCATAAGAAAATAGTAAATGCAATCTACTGCACACATGTGAAGCTAAAATGGTAAGAATAAAATGGTCCATGGAGACTACAAGCAAGAGCGAAGAGGACTAAGTAGAATTTGTTTAAGTTGTGTGTTGTGGAAGTGGTGAAAAAACAAAGCTACAAGCTTAGTATTCAATAGTTTCAAGTCGCATGCAAAAGAGCAAGCAAGTAGACAGAGTGCTAGTACCAGCTACATTTCAAACACCCAGACTCCACAGATGCCATATGCTCCTAAAATTTCTCTGCCATTAATTATGTAATTCATGATGACTGGTTCTGCAGAAATACATTCTTTTCAACAAATATAAAGAGGGGCAGCATAAAGATGTGCATTACTCATTAAGCATGCTGTAGTATCTGAGAAAATCTAGGCCTTTAAACCACTTTAACATTGGAGAGTCTGTGGACAAAATTTTCGTTTTTTTTTTCTTAACAAGCTAATTTTTTATAGAGTCAAGAAAACCCTAAATATTATAGCAAAGAAGAAAAGTGCAAAAAAAATTACCCAGCATTGAATATTATAGGTGGAAGAAGGTATATGAAGAAAAGATCTTCACTGAAGACAAGAATATGCGAGTGTGTACCACCACTGACCAGCAAAATGAACACACCAGTGCAAACGCCCTGAGAACAATCCAAGTGAAATTAAGTCACTATCCAACTACAAACTCAGTGGAAAAAAGGGCTGCACCCTACTCCATGTTGAGAGTAAAAGTTCATTTTGGTCATCAAGATAGTGACCATGAATCAATTTAGTCCTTGAGATTTCAAACTTGCCATTTTACTGAAGTATTTTTGGTTTTTTATCCACTTTGATCCTTTTGTGAACAAAAACAAAGAATCTAAGTGAATCGCCAAGTGTAACTTCAAGAACCAGAATTTGAAATCTCAAGGACCAATTAAAATGAAGGTCCCAATCTCTGGGACCAAAATAAACCTTTACTCCCATTCTTTATACAACTTTTCCCCAGAATCCATCTCCTAAAATTATAAGCTGTTCCAATTTCTGAACATAAAATAACCGAATCCAAGCACACAACAAACATAATATACACACACAAAATCACTGCCTCTTAAACTTACAGAAAACTAATCCGGCAAGGTGTTGGGTTACTTCCTTTCGTTCATACTATTGAAAAACAAGTTAGAAAGAAAATTGAACACTTACAATCAAAAGGGCAGTGATAGACTCATTCATCCACCGATTCTCCTCAAGAAGATGGCCAATGACAATACAACCACACAGAAGCGCAACAAAGATGTTCATGGACACCACAGAGGAATGATCAGAAGTGGCAAGATTTTGCAATTTTGAAACCACAGCATCTAATCCGAACCCCATTTTTGACACACCACTCACTTCACCCACAGAAGATAAAAAAAGAAATAAATAAATTCCAGTAATTGCAGAACCAGATAGTGCACTAAAACTTCAGATTATTATAGCCCAGTTCCCAAGTTCAAAGTCAATAATCTCGTATTCCAAAATTCAAATCTACGTCTCGGAACTGTCCATTCAAGAACCTTGGGATCGCATCAACAACAACAGAATATCTGCAATCAGAACAAAACAACAAACATGTAGAAGGCGAAGATCAGTGGCAATATATTAATAACACAAAACGACAACAAAATTGAGATGATGTTTAGCAAAATAAATCAAAATTTGCATGTTAGATTCAACAGTGTCAAATCCTAATTTTCGGTAGCTATCTTAAATAAAAACCAATTGAGGAGGCCATAAAAAAAAAATCAGATCAAATCACTCCTCAAAATCTCGGAATTGAAAGAAAACAGTTCAATCAGCTTACAGAAGATTAGAGCAAAGTTCTCACCGTGAAGAGCAATGCAGAAGAAAAAGGCTTCCGATTTTATATTCTTCTGTTGCTACGATGGAAAGATCAAAGGCACCAAAATAGTCCAAAGGATTCGAACAGAGAAAAGATTTTCGCAGAACCAATTCAGCAGTTCGAATTCCAAGCAAATTGGAAACACTTTTGTTTCAGTTCTCGAATTTCAGAACCAAAAAGGGTTTTCCAGTTTTTCGTTATTGAAGCGAAGCTGAAACGATGAGAGAAGAAAACTAACAAATAACAGAAGAGAAAACAAAACAGCTGGGGTTCAAAGAAATTATTATATAATTATAATATAATAATTATAAATAATTAAATATTATAATATTTCTTTCTTTATTATTATTATTTTAATTTCTTTAAGTTGGAATCACGGTGAGAATGAAAACATGGGGCGGTGAAACATCTGGAAAATTATAGAGATGTGATCACGTGAGGGGAAATAAAAAGGGACAGAGACACAACAAAGAAGTAGAGACTAAAGAGGAGAAAGGGAACACGACTCATGATATCTGTCTGGGTTTCTCTATCGTGCGGCGTGGTTCATGGTAAGAAGAGTGGTGATGGGTTTCTTATCCGTTGATTCTCTGTTTGACATTTGGGGGCCGTGGATTGGGTTGCGCTGATTTTGTATATTAAGAACTAAAAATATATATTTTCTATTATCTATTATATTCTATTATTCTATTATCTATCTATTATTTATTAGAAAAGTTATCCGTACTTGCTATTCTCGTATTTTTAATTGTTGATGTTGATTGATTTTAGTTATAAAGTTAATATATGATTAAGATTAACGGTCAAAAATACTAGAATACAGATATTCTCGGTATAGTGGATAACTTTCTTATCTATTATCTATTATTTATCTATCTATTATCTATTCTATTATATAATATTAAAATCGAATTTATACACATAATTATAGAGAGCTGACATGACACGTTCTTGAGAGTATTTTCGGATTTATTTATTTAAATAATTAAATCAAATCAATTAAAAAGTTATCATAAATGTTGTGAACTTAACTGACAAAATTAATTAATAAATTAATGTCACTCATTAATATCAAATATTGCAACTTTTTATTTTAATAATAGTATATTTTAATTAAACTATTAATACCATTTTGATATTTTACGCCATTAATATTATTATTCATGTTAATTTAAAATGACGTATTTTATTTTTTAAAAAACTATTTATATGTTTTTTATTAACTCTATATTGTATGGAAATTTGCTAATAATAATATGCCATGTAGTGATTTAATTTAAAATAGATAATTAAGACTGTCGATCAAACGGGTTAGTCCGATTCATTAATCTAGGTCTGCTGCTTAAACCTGTTTATGACCAATCCGATGGGTTAGCCTGTTTATTTATTTATTTCTGAAAAATTAAACTCTAATTTTAGACTCTAGAAATAAATATTTGGACAAAATAATATTTTATAGAAAAAAATCTTGAAAATATGATTAAATTTTAGACTTCAATATTAAATTGTTTAAAAAATTAAAAAAAAATTAATAGACAAGCACATTTAGCCCACGAGATGTCTCGTTTAACCGGACAATTTTCCTAGGTTAATCGGACTAATCCGCTTAGCCTTCATTTTTAACGGGCCTTTTGGAAAAGTCCGCCCGTTATAGACACTTTGGGCTGGCCTGACAAGTTACACTCAATTTGACGACTATATACACAATTTGTTTATACATATTTATATAATAAGTTTATTTGATATTTTATCATATGAAAACTCGCTAAATTTTCATAAATGTGAATTTAATAACAATTATGTTATTTTATTATATTGAAAATTATTTTTGTTTTATTTCATTTAACGTGTGTGCATATTTAATAGGTACATTAGATTATATTAAATTATATTTGAATTGTACAACACTATATTAAATGTTATTGAATTATATTGAATTGTGTTGTATTTTTTTTAAGTATAATATATGTGAATATAATCGAATATTCATCTTTTTCATCAATATAATTAAATAGCAAGGATATCAGACGAATCAATCTAACCCATTTAAACCAGCAAGCTAGTTTGGTTAAGCCTATGTTACTCACAGTCTAAAAATCTCAGCACGACTTGTTTGTTGCCACCAAACACATTAAATGGGCTAGCCATTTAATTAGTTATTTATTTATTTTTAACTCCAAAAATCAAATTTTGGACAAAAGATATCATCGGCTCAATATAACTCGTCATTGTTTATCGATTAGTTAAACTCGGTTTGTTTAGCTCGCATTTTTAATCGGCCGGAATGAGAATTTGGCTTGGAGCTAACCTGATATGTCATGCCCTTAATAGAGCAAATTTTTTCAACGATTGAATGAATATGGACGAGGTGTGGTAATACCTGTTTAATTCTATATGGGTGTGAGACGGGTATAAGAAATGGTTGACTCTACCTATTACCTATCATGTCTCATATGATAATAAATATAATTTAATTTAATTTTTCAAAAATTTATGTATAATTTTATAGTTATTTTAATAATTTAAAAAGTTTTAAATGCTATAACTAACTTTCTCATTTCTCAATCTTAATTAATTATGTATTCATGTTATTAATATTATTAAATATTTTATTTTATTTTTAAGTTTTATATATATATACCTGTGAGTTTGGATATGATGCAAGTATGTATATGTGTGTATGTATTTGAGTATATAGTAAAAACTTATATATCCATGAATAATGAGACGATTTTGGGACAATAAATGCATATTCAGGATGGGTATTAGTACTTGATTACTCGTCCCGACTTACTACATTCTCATTCGTATTAGCGGTTTTAAATTTTTTGGAAAAATCTGCATGTTTTGGATAAGTAAACGGGAATGACCCAATGGGTTCGACCCATTTTGACGGCGATATTAAATACAGACTCATGATAGAAACATACAAAACAGTAACATGGACATTTTTTATAAATAGAAAAAGATGATAGAAATGAGATATATACCTTCATAATACTCATTACCGTCCATACTCACATATTTATTTACGATTTTAATTATTTTATATACGACTAACAATAATACTAAATGATTTTTATAGTTTAAATTTAATTTAATCTTTCGTGCGAGCAATGAAAAAATATACTTGTTATTATAAAAATGAAGATTAGGGTTTACAGTTTACCCTTTATAGAAAAGGAAGGACGAAAAAAGAGAAAGAAAAATGCCAAATGATTTTTATTTAAAAAATATTTAGTAACTATAATTAGGGAAGGGTAATACTATTTGAATAAGTGGTTTTGGCTAATTAAGTGTAATTAAGTGATTTATTTCTATGCAAAATAGAATATTATTTCGGCGTCAAATAGTATAAAAAATTATAAATAAATAAAGTTCTATTTGACATCGAAATAATCTTCTATTTAGCATAGAAATAAATGACTTGGTTGGACTTAATTGGTCAAAATTATTTGTTCACATTAAATTATTGATTAAGAAATTATAAATAATTATAATTTTTAGTTTGACTTTACATTTATTAATTATTATAGAATTAAATATGTAATATTATATGTTATAAATATATATAATTATAAATATTATTTATATAAAATTACAAATAATAAACTAAATATGATAAATTTAAATTATTACTATTTATAATTACTCTTTTGTTAATAAATATTTTTAGGGACGGAGGGTCATATAACTCAAGGGGGGCAATGCCCTCCTAACCATTCATTTTTTGTATAAATTATATGTAAATTTCAATTTTGCCCTCCTAAAATTATTATTTTAATCTTCTTCTAATGTGAAATTAAATTTTTTGGCTCCTCGTTAATATTTGCTCTAGCTTCGCCCCCTAAATATGTCATATAGAAAATACTAAAGAAAATTTTAGGCTAGGTCCAACTCAGTTAGGTTATATTTGTATAAAATCTTATCATTTTAAATATAATACTTCAAATACATATACTTCAAATACATATTTAAAAGGTGAATAAATTATAGAACACGACAGTGATTCTAATATTTTTATCATGACAGAAATATAATTATAAAATTTAAAATATAATAAAAATTTGATAAAATAATATAGGAATATAATAAAAATTTGATAAAATTATAAAAATTATTAGAAAAATTATTAAACCTTTTAATATATATCAGTGGATGATAGGATGGTTAATAATTTTTTTTTAAAAAAAAAAAAGGTATGCCCTTTTCAAGATAATGTTGTTAATTTCATATTATATAGGAGTATGTGATATGCAGGCTAAGATGGTACAATATCCCAGCTAGACTGAAAGATACATTGATATTATGATAGAATCATAGATAAATAAACATAAATGCAAAAATATCTTAAGGAATGGTGATGCTATATGTTTACGCTGGGGCCAACAAGTGGAAATGAAACCATATCGACTTATAGAGGGAGGCGAATAACAACAATAATATAATAATATTACTATATTTTTTTGTTGGTCACGATTATTATTATTATTATTATTATTATAATAGCAAAGCTAGGTAAGTAATTAATAAAAATTTAATTAATATTAGCCAATAATTTAAATTAGATATTTTATTTTTTAGGTTTTGAATGTTCTGTTTCTAGATTTCGGATGTTCTATTTTTAAAGTTAGTTGATAGTTGTTTTAGATTTTGGATGTTCTATGATTTTCATGGTAAACATTCTATAAATAATGGTTATGGATATTTTTAATTTTTATTTGCTAATTTGTTGGTTTGAAAATTATTGATTACTTATCCTTTCTATTTCTATTATTATTATTGTTATTATTATTATTATTATTATTATTATTGGAAAAGAGAAACATCTCACACTTCTTAGGACGACTTTCGTTTGTGTATCAATTATTATTTCATATATATTTTTAATTTCAATAATACTAGATAAGCAATAAAAATTCAGTTAATATCAGTCAATAATTTAAATTAAATATTTTATTTCATTATATTTCGGATGTTCTGCTTCTAAAAAATACAAAGTTGGCTTATTGTTGATTACTTTAAATTTCGGATATTCTATGACTTTTATTATGAATGTTATATAAACAGTGATTACAGATATTCTATTTTTTGTTGGCTGATTTGTTGGTTAGAAAAATATTGATTTCCTATACTTTTTCTTTCGACTTTTATATCTTTTCCTTTTAGAATTATGACAAAATAATGGAAACTGAAATTAAAATAAACATACTAAAATTATTTTTGTTTTATTTTACAAAATTTTAATAATAGAAAATTATGAAAATGGAAATATAAATCCAACGAACCCTTATTCTAGCCCACGTTTGTCCGAGTGAGCAACACATGCCTTATTACTTTTACTAAATTAGCATATTTTGTTTGTTTATTATAAAATTAAAAATTCTTTTTGAGGGCTTTTGGATGAAAGATTTTTTTTAAAGAAAGTACATATATATAATGTAATGTTAATTTTTTATGGTTTTTAAAATTTTTTATTAAATAATGATGAGTTTCGATATTTAATTTATAGGAAAAAAGACAAAAATGCCCCTGACGTTTTTAAAACTGGACAAACGTACCCCTCACCTATGGAAAATACCGGTACGCCCCCAACCTTAAAAAAAATGAGACATTGGTGCCCCCCGTTATTCAGACTCACGTGACCATTTTGTGAGAGGCTGAGGTGGCCATAAACGGGGCTGATGTGGCCGTTACGGATCCACCTTGGACAAGACAGTCACTCACCTTGGGCAACGACGTCGTTTTTGAATGGAAGAGAGAATTTGGGCTTCCTATTTAACCCTCGCCTTTGCCATCGTTAGTACGATTCATGCCCTAAACGTGTTGTCGAAAGCAAGGAATGCTCGTGGTTGGTCTTGCGAAGCTGAGGAGGTCGTCTTGATTCTTGGAACGACGAAGAGAAGGCGACATTGAAGGGAGTGGTAGCTACATTCTGCAAGAAAGGTTAGTTCCTTTTCTGTGAATGTTTGGGGGGTTTCTGTTACGGTTTAGAGTGATGCTTGTTAGTGAATAGAAGTTAGTAACTAATGCAATGAGGTAACTAAAAGATTGCTGATGAGGATTTTTGATTTGGTGTAGATTGCTTAGTGTTGGTGGTGTTATTAATCGTTGTCTGTGTGTGCGTGCAGTGAATGGGGACACTCTACGTGGTTCCTGTCTTCCATCATGGGGGAAGCTTTATTAGATACCCCAACGGTAAGCTTGTCTATGCCAATGGTGATGTCAAGAGGTTTGATGATCTTGAGCTCGACATTGATCACATCAACATGGGAAACTTGGTTGTGATGTTGGATGAGCTTGGGTACAAGAATCACAAGGCCATGCATTGGTATGATAAAAATGCCCCTGAACTTGAAAGTGGTATAAATGTGATTGATGGGGATCAAGGAATCCGTGAGCTGATTGATTGGCTGAGGGTGAATGAAGAGCCTGAGTTTCATATATACGTTGAGCATACAATTAGCAAGCCTATTCTAGCTGAAGAGGTTGGGGTTGGTGAAAGGGTGAGAGCTGAGACGGTTAATTTGGATGATAGCAGCAACAATGAGGATATCCCAAAGCAAGGGATCCATATCAGCAACCAGGATGAAATTGGGGCTATGCAATATAGAAGGAAGATGAAGCAGAATGCTGAAATAGATCCTTCAAGCAAGAAGAAGGTTGCTGAACCTGAAGCTAAAGGAAAGGAGAAAGTTGATGAAGTTAAAGGGGTGGGGAAAGGCAAGAGTCCTAGGAAGAATATTCATGGAAAGAAGACAAGAGGTGGTGTTGGGCCTAAGGATAATGATGATGATGTAGCCGGGCCGGAAGATGTGGGAGCTGGACATGGTGCCAGGCCCAAGAACAAATTTTACCAACCAGAGTTGGTCCCTTCTGATGTGGAGTATGCTTATGAGTATGAATCCGAGGCACTTAAGACCCCAGTTTCAACCGATGAGGAAGAGTTTCATAGGCACGCTTGGCCAGAGTTTAATGATGAGTATGCCTTTGGTGAGGGGCATTTTGAAGTTGGCACCAAGTTTCCAACACTTGACAAGTTTAGGGAGGTTGTCAAAGATCGCTTTATATCTGAAGGGAGGGATCTTAAGTGGCTGAAGGTTGACAATAAAAGGCTGAGAGTTGGGTGCAAGGCTGAAGACTGTATGTGGGTTGCACACTGCTCAAAGAATGAAACCCTTGGATGTTTTCAAGTAAAGACTCTAAGGAACGAGCACATCTGTGCAAGTAATCTTGGAAGCCACTCTGCAGATCAACACTGGATGAGTAAGAAGATCGAGAAGAGAATGATCACACACCCTCATATGAATAAGAAAGAAGCAATGGTCTTCCTAAAACAAGAGTTTGCCATAACTGCACACGAGAAGATGGCCTACAGAGCGGTGAAGGAAGCTAGAGAAAGACTTGTAGGGAGCGAGAAAGAGCAGTATACTAAGCTCAGGGGGTACTTGTTTGAGATCTTGAGCAGCAATCCGAGGTCTACTGCAGTGATTGATACTATTCCCATCCCTCAATCATTGCCTGTGTATGACACACTGTATATATGCTTCGATGCTATGAGGCAAGGGTTCAAGAGTGGTTGCAGGCCTATCATACACTTGGATGGAGCCTTCTTAAAGACATATTATGGTGGGCAACTGCTGAGTGCTGTGGGACAGGATGCTAACAATCAGTTCTACATCATTGCTTATGCCCTTGCGAGGGCTGAGACAAAGGCTTCATGGAAGTGGTTCTTGACTATGCTAAAGGAAGACATTGGAGACCCTACTGTGCATGGCTGGAACTTTATGAGTGATCAGCAGAAGGTACCTCTACTTTTCTAACACCTTGAATTAGTTGATAATTGAGCTTTGGATACTGAATATGATTAGATAATGACGTTACTTGATCATGGTGATTAGATAGATAATTTAGCTATGGACCCTTTTGATCATTGAGTTAATTTGCATGAGTTGATACTTGAATTGGCAGAAGTTGTTATTTTGATACTTGAGTTATTTTGATACTTGAGTTATTTGATACTTGGGTACTTGTGAATATTAATCAGGGGCTTAGAGAGGCACCAAAGGAGGTAATGCCAACCGCACCTCATCGCAATTGTGTAAGACACTTGTGAAAGAACTTTACCAACAAATTCAAGGACATGGCACTTAGAGACACGGTGTGGGAGTGTGCAAACTGCACAACTCAATCCATGTTTGTTGATACCATGGAGAGGCTGAAGGGCATGAATGAGGAGGCATGGGCTTATTTGACCAGGCTTGACCCTAGGGCATGGGTGAAAGCCTACTTCAGTCATGGTCCCAAGACAGATCGACTTACCAACAACATGGCAGAGTCTTTCAATGCATGCATTGAGCCTTATAGATGCAAACCCATTCTTACTATGTTGGAGGATATAAGGTGCTATCTCATGAGAAGAATGACCAAGCATATTACTCTTTTGAGTGGCCACCAAGGAAAGCTTGCACTTGTCCAGGAGAAGATACTAGCTCGGTTGATGAGGCCAAGCACTAAATGGGTAGCAGAGTGGGCAGGGGATAACCCTAGGATGAAGTTCCAGGTCAAAAGGGGCTATGGAGCTGGTGATGATGAGACACGAAGTGTTGACCTGATCAAGCACACTTACTCATGTAACAAATGGCAACTCACAGGTTAGTATACCTCTCCATCTTAATCATTGTTATCTAACTTTCAATATTTGTGTCACTGACTTCTAACACTTTCATGGAGCAGGAATGTCATGTGTGCATGCCATTGTATCAATTAAAAAGAGACGTGATCAGGTGGAAGACTATGTGCACAAATGGCTTTGCATGGAGTCCATCCATGCAACCTACAGGCATAATATCCATCCAGTGCCAAGTGAGCAATATTGGAGCAGCACCAATTACCTGAAATTTGAAGCACCCATCATCAAGAGGCCAATTGGCAGGCCTAAGTTTCATAACCGCAGAAGAGACCCTGTGGAGGATTTGATTGATGGTCCCAAGCTAAAGAGGACATTCAAAGTCACTTGTGCCAAATGCGGGGAAAAGGGTCACAATTACAAAACCTGCAAAGGTGCTCCTGCAAATCCCAATTGAAAGCCCAAAACAAGAAGACCTAGGAATGCAGGTTCTGGTAGCACCACATCCCATGTTGAGGTTCCCTTATCCCAATCTGCACCTCAAACTCAAGAAGAGGTAAATATGTCTCTCGATTAAAAGCTTAGTGTCTTAATTGTTTTTTTTTTTTAAATTAAATCAGGTCCGGATTTGGATTTTTTTAAAATGATCAGGGGTATACTTGTCTCTTGAAAACAAGTCAAAACTATCAATTGTTAATAAATAAATGATGAATCCTGTAATGTTGTGTTTAACATGTAGGGAAATCAGGTTGAGCCATCCCAAACTGCACCTCAGTCTCCACCAACCACATCACATGCACATCTTCCATTTAGGCCACCAGCCCAAGTTCGTCAAACTGCAGCTACCTCAAGAACATTCAGGGCCAAGCAGCCTGTTCGGAGGCAAGTGAAAGCGAATAGTCCGCCTCCATCTGAACCACCAACACCTTCCCAAGCAGAGGAGCTTTCCAAAGAAACACTAGCAGCAACAAGTGCATCAACACAGAGGAAATTCAAGTTCATGGAGACTCCAGGGATCAACAAGCAGCATTAGATGTCTTTACAGTTGGAGTAAAATATTTTTGATTAGCCTAGTAAATGGCACTTTGTTTATGACAAGCTAGTGGTTTGTTATGTGTAAGCCAAACTTGTAGGCACTTTTGTTTAAGACAAGTTAATGTTGTGATGTTTGTAAAGCCAAACTTGTGGGCTCTTTTGTATGGCCAAGTTATCAGGCTCTTTAGGAAATCTATGATAACACTTGGATACCTTTAAACCTAAAATAAAGTTCATGTTTTGGATATATATGAATGTTTTTGGCTCTTTTGTATAGCCAAGTTAGTAATTTGTTTTGCACATTCCATTCATGTCAACATAATAGGCAAAAAGCTTGCTTTCTTAATATCATATTTTTCATCCCAACAGTATCTCATCAAAAGGATAGAATACACATTCAATTTTGCTTCCTACATGCACTAATTCATACTAGCTTCCTACACAGTTTTGATCATACTCATCACACCCTAACCCCAACAACATACACAGACACTACCCAAAAAAATAAACCCACAATTGCCCACAAATTTGGCTTAATCTTCCTCTCTATTGCAGCCACTCTATTCTCCAACCCCACAACCCTATTCTCAACCTCAATCATGGCCAAATGTTTATCTCCATCTTCAGTCTCCTCTGCATATGCAATTGCGCCAATCTTTCCCAATTGTTCAGTGTGCCTATCCAGCCACAAGAAGAATTTGCAGTGAGGCCACCTGGCTTTCTGTCACAAACACACATAAAAATATGCTTAACAACACATCACTCAGCAACCACAAATGAGAAAAGCAAAAGACCTTACCTTGAAGAACGGGCAGTCGAAAAACAACATATTTGGGTTGTTTGCTGTTTTAAACATGTACAGCACGGCATACACCTCGCAGCGGCACTTCGGCGCCACACCGTCCCTGTCCTCGTCTGCCCCATTCGGCATGAATACACCCTGCGTCGATGACGACGACCTCTCCGATCTCCCACCCACACCTCCGGCGCTTCTTCTCGAACCTGAGGAAACTCCTTCGCTGTTCATCTCACTTCAGAATCAACTCATGCAGCCCTGAAATCGAATTGGGGAAACAAACCCTAATTTGGAGAAGGAAGCCTTATGACTAGCCTTCTATTCAGAAAAACGACACCGTTTCCTCACCCAACAAGCTTAACGTGAATGGCTTGTCCAAGGTGGATCCGTAACGGCCACAACAGCCCCGTTTGTGGCCACCTCAGCTTCCCACTAAACGGTCACGTGGGTCTACATGTAACGGGGGCACCAATGTCTTGTTTTTTTAATGTTGGGGGCGTATCGGTATTTTCCATAGGTGAGGGGTACGTTTGTCCAGTTTTAAAAACGTCAGGGGCAATTTTGTCCTTTTCCCTAATTTATAAAAGCAAGTCACCCTTAAAATTCTTAAGAAATTAATAAGATATTTTGATTTTTGACAGTAAAATAAATAAATAAAAAAATCAAATATCCTCCGATAAAATGTAGAATTTCCACACATGTCCTTCCTTACAAAAGAAAACACAAATATATATTTTAATCCAAATATATTTTCTGTCAAGTCCAAAAAAAAAATATTTTCTGTGAGTTTTCAAGAGAGATTACTTTTCCGCAAGTGCTACATCTACATTAAATTCATATAAACTGAATAAGTTCTAATACTATCTAATAATTTAATTTTGATTTATGTCAATATAAAGCAAACGGTGTATCTATTTAATTACCTAGCAGTATTTATAATTTTTAACTAAATTGGAATCTAAATTAGAAATGATAAATAAATAAAAGTATATTTTTTACGATGATTCTAACTTCAATCACCGCTATATTCTTGTCATTTATCAGTTCTGTAATAGTTCTTACATAAATCGCCGCTAAACATAATAAACCGTCGCAATAAAACCGTTAACATTGTCCATTTAGCGGTGGTTTATTAAACCGCCCCTAATATGTCGTCGCTATTTGCCGGATTTCTTGTAGTGTAATTTAATAAAAATATTGTATCATATTTATAAATACTTAGTATTTAGTGTTGATAGTTTAATATTTAAAATTTATAAATTGAAATTAAAAATATAACCTTTCAAAATTAACTGAGATATATACTGGAAAAAAACTTTGTTTAATTGTTTCCTTGTTAAAAATATATTAAATATGATCTAAAATATGGCTCAAGCGCCATTATAATTAACTAGGTGTTATATATATATATATATATATATATATATATATATATATATAGAGAGAGAGAGAGAGAGAGAGAGAGAGAGAGAGAGAGA
>JASCZI010000347.1:25997-45217 GCA_036250425.1 Stylosanthes scabra
AGTGTATACAGAGTATATAATAATAGTTTTATTTTAAGCTTTTAACATATTTGACTCTTGGATCTCTCTATACTAGCTGCCAGACTAAGCATCTTATTAAGTTATTAGATCAAGTCGTTACAAAAATGTATATGTATATAATATAAATGTAGAGTATATCATGATAGTTTTTAAATTTTTGTCTTTAATAATAATAATAATAATAATAATAATAATAATAGTTTATTTTAACATGTTTGACTCTTTGCTTTCTGTACTAGCCACCTGACTTAACATCTTATTTGAAAGTAATTATTTTAAAATCCCCTCCAAAATATATATGTTAATAAAAGACACCAAAAAAAAAATGTTAATAAGATAGGGATATTCTCACACATATGGTTAAACTTTTTGTTTCATTTTGCTTGGTAAGAAGTCTTTTATGCAGCTTTCATTATTGTTATCATTACAAGGTCCCACCTCATATATATAATTGCATTGAACATATGCTATATATATAAGTGCATCTGCAATAATGGTCTATGTTTCGTTTTTGTTTACGTTTCTCTTATCTTCTCAAGTCTTCTTGGCTCAACAAATCCAAAAAGGTGAGTACTCTTGTTAATTATATATTGTAGCAAATTAAGGATAAGTACAAAATAATATTAGATATTTCATACCCCTTATTATTAATGATTTATTGTTTATTACTCTTTACCACCATATTTAAGTAATTAATGTATCCATATTTGAAATTTATGAACAAATAAAGTAATTAGTTTCAATTTCGCATCTAATCAAAGATATTACACCCTTTACTTTAACTACTATAGATTCTCAATTGCATATTTTTTTATTCAAAGAAAGAAAAAAATTAATTAGTTCTTCTTGTTATTTTGGAGTGTTATTTTAATTATTATTTTTAATTTAAAATTATCAAAAAATGGTGACACTTATGACATATTATTTTCCTTAATCATCATCATCAGAGGAGAGAATTGGGACACATAAGGCAAGGGTTCATCATCAATTGATAGATTCAACAAGTAGTGCCTCAATTGATTATCATCAACCTAAGTGGACTATTCCTGCTAAAAGGGATTATATTACCAATTCAATTACCTATGTTGTTAGTGATTATTATCCTTCTATTATTATTCTTCCTATGCTATTAAACATTCCTAAAAACCCACTTATACCACCAAGAGTTTCTAATCCATGGGTAACTCCAATTCCTCCATCTCAAAATACTCCATGGATACTTCCAATTCCACCATCTCAAAATACTCCATGGACTACTCCTACTCCTCCAATTCCAACAAATGATTAATTTGTTATGAATTTAAAATTCTATTTAAAAATCTTAATTAATTATTATTCACACAAAATGAAATTTAAATTTTTGACATTTGTTTAAGTATATCAATTTATTTAAATATATAGATTAGTGAATTGACACGACCAACTCATTAAGTAGGTTAAAAACCTCTTAACTTTGATCTGTAAAATAGGTTGTTAGAGCATCTTCAATGCTAATATTAATTTTAATTTTATTTTGAATCCCACAAAATATCATATGAATATTTGTGGGCATATATATTTAAGATTAAAATAAAATTTGTTTCTCTAATACTTGCTATCAATTTAATTTATATTTTATTTAATTAAAAAAATTTAACAAAAATAATTATACGCGCGATAATATTTTATTGATTTTGTTAAAGGTAATGCAGTCTCACCTTAGTGAAACCAATTTCATTTCATCAATCAACTTTAATGAAAGATATCAATTTTAAATCAATTTAGTTTTTAAAAATATCAAAACTGATACTTCCAACTAGCATGCTCTTACGTGATACTATTGCAAGCACATTGATTTGTCCTAATCATCAATTAATTAGTTTCAACGAGAGTCAATTCAATTATCCCTCATTTCTCATCAATCAATAACTAATACCCATTAACAATGCTTCAGCCACGCCAATTCCTTGAACTAGTAATAAATGTATTAATCAAGCGTTCCAAAGTTCAAAATTCAAATTATTGAAACTAGACAGAGATAGATGTTATGGAGTAGAACACAAACTCTCGTTGGATAGAATTCTCCAATTTTAACGTTGTTTTTCTTCTTAAATATTTATCATTTAGTTAAGGAAATTTAGCTCATAACGCTATATTAACAATATTTTATCACTAGGCTACGCTTTTTTTGTCACGTTTACCGTCAGTTGTGATACTCATTAAAGTTTTACCTGCCCTAATTTTTTAAAAACATTTACTAAATATTTTTCCGGCTATTTATCTTTAATTTTGCTCCGATTAGTCGTTGTATCAAAATGACAGAGTTTATTTTATTATGGGTAATGCTATTTGAACAAGTGGTTTTGGCCAACCAAGTGCAACCAAGTGGTTTGTTTTCATGCTAAATAGAATATTATTTCGATGTCAAATGATATAAAAAAGTGCACCTAAATAAAGTTCTATTTGACACCGAAATTATCTTCTATTTAGCATAGAAATAAATCACTTGGTTGCACATGGTTGGCGAAAACCATTTGTTCACGTAGAATTATTGTTTTATTATTTATCTTTTTTTTTTTCTGATCCCGTTAGATTTCTCCTTCTGTGTACACCATCATGTAACTCCTCCTGTTCCTCCTACTTTTTCTTCTTTCGTTTAATTTTTTACTTCTTTTTTTCTCATTTCAATTTATACAATTAATTTGCTACATTTTGCTGTATTTTTTTCAGCTTTTTTCATTATCTCCTAAATCAAAATTTTTTAATTTTTTTTATTACTTAGCTTAATTTCTGTCCTAAATTCAAATTTTTCGAAAAAGATTAAATTACTCCATAAGTCTCTATAATTTCACTCAATTTTTAATTGGGTTCATATATTTTTTTTCCTTTTCAATTAGGTCTCTATATCATATATAAATTTTCAATTAGGTTCCTGCCGTTATAAAATTATTAAAATTAACGGCATATTTCGTTAAAAAAAGAATATTCTTCAATAAAACTCTAATTGATGTTATAACTATGAATGCGAAATTCCAAAACAGCCCCCATTAAAAATTGACACACACCCACCTTTCACTCTCACTCTTACTTCAGAACTCTTCTCTTCTTTAACTCTCTTATTCACTTTCACTTTCACTCTGTGCTAAGGCTAACATAATCTCCGTCAGGACATTGCTAAATTAGTAAGAAAGGATTGCTAAATTAGTAAGAAAATGAAGCAGGAAATACTGGTTATAATGGGATGCTCATCGAGTCATCATCACCTGTAAATTGAGAATGGAACAGGAGTTGTGTTATCAGCTAGATTTGCATACACGGAATCCCTTATGTTGAGAGTTTTGACACTGTATTATTCTAATTCTATTTAGAATATGTGCTGCAAATAATATTGTCTTTTATGAAACTCATCACTCTCTCTCTCTATATATATATAATATTTGCACTTTACAGAGTTACACTTCTTACTAGGACCAATTGCTACTCTGGTCTTTTCAAATTTAAGAGATTCTTTGTTTCTTATGTAAATTGGTGATAGCTCACTGTTAGTTATTTTGCAATGTCATTCTCTTTTCAATTGTAATCACATTCTATATAACATGGTAATTTATTCATATCATGGATGAATTTTTCTCTTCTTTTTTGGTTTTCCAAGGTATTTATCAACTCGACAGGTCGATGATTAATCTTTTGTGAATCTGAACTCCATTTAAGGATTTGTCGCTGGCCAATAGGTTGCTGCATATACAAGGCGGAATTCGAACCCCCGACACTTGTTTAAACGGACTAGTGAGTTAATCACTAGACCACCCAAATTGGGTCGTAAGTTGCTGCATATACAAGACGGAATTCGAACCCCCGACACTTGTTTAAGCGGACTAGTGAGTTAATCACTAGGCCACCCAAATTGGGTCGTAAGTTTTTCTCTTCTATTATACTCCAATTGCATATATAGGATATAGCTCTATCATTAGCTACTATTTCCCTACCTTTTAAACGTGTCAGCATTAACTTTTTTTATTCAAGTCTTAAATTCATAACTTCCATAACTTTCATCTTCCTGGTTTTGGGGTTTTCATGTCCTCATGGTTGGGCGCATCTGTCCTGGGCCTTGGGAAATGGTTCATCAGCGAATGTCACTTTAGAGGAACTTTTCGAAAAAAGAAGAACAGAGTCATCTTGGCTTGGATTCATAGTTTCTTGTTAATGTTTGAGGAGAAAGGAGATGAACAAAACAATGTGATGATGAGAGAGAATCACCAGCCAAATAAATCCTATTTAATATATATTATAAGGGTAAATTAGTAAATTCATCTTCTTTTAATGTTTTTTTAAACGTCTATTCTTAAAAAGGATTTAATTGAAAATTTATACATGATATAGGAATTTAATTAAAAAAAAATATAAAGACCTAATTAAAAATTTAGTGAAATTATAGGGCCTATGAATTAATTTAATCTTATAAAAATATATATAATTCGATGCTATTAGTGTAAAAGGTCCGACTTAGATGGGCAAAAAAGTTATATATATATATTTAACAGCACTACAAAAATTATTTGTCTCAATATATATAATTATACTTTTATATTCTAAATAATTCTCTTATATCGTTGTTTAAGCTCTTCTCAATTTGATTTAATCAAAGAATTAGCTAATAATATTTTTATTTCTTATAATAAATATAAATAAAAGGATTTTAGCAGGGGCGAAACTAGACTAAAATTTTAGGAGGGGCTGGGTTAAGTAATTTACTAAAAAAATTTAAGCTAAAATATTAAAAGTTAATATATAATTTCAACCAAACATCAATGTCAAGATATGTATATATATAAATATGTATTTAATATTCAATTAAACAAAAAAATATACTACTAACCTCTATCTTGTTGAATGTTGACATATATATAAATAAAATATGCGTGTATAATAATTTTTCCCTGCAAAAAGACAAAATAACCTCTATTAGTAAATAAAAAGCGTATCCTAAATAAAGTGAAACTAAAATATAAAAAAATTATCACTGACGACTTACAAGCTGTTGTCAAGAAAAAAATGATCGCCGTTTTTTTCTATTTTCAAAATCATCTATTATTAAATTTGTGTCAAAAGTAGTTGCCAATTCCCTTTCAATGTAAATGACCAAATTGTAAGCAAGAAACAAATTTAGTAACAACATACTACTATTTTGTTCTAGACTTCTACTATAATAATTAATTAACAAACATAAAAAATATATAGAAAATACCTATTACATTTACATATATATGGTATATTACTATACTGTAAGCAAAATAAAAAATTAACTAATTAAGAGTTATATTATTCTATTTTTTTATTATTGCATAGTTACAATACACAAAATTACAAATAAATTTATTTAAATTAAGAAAAAAAGAAACAAGACTTGTTTTATTTATTCAATTATTTACTTATATTTGATTCTTGAATAGTCAAATACTTGAATTTTTAGTGACTTAATTTTTCTTGCTTCATGAGATGAAAAAAAGGAACCACTTGTTGAAGTCTTGAAGTAGAATAATATTTTATTCTACAAAAAAATAGAACAAAAATTAAGTAATAGAATACAAATATCACCAATTAATAAAAGACAAAGAAGATTAAAAAAAATAAAACATATGCCATTGTTTTTTACTCACCTGAGAAAGAGAAGAGGAACAGGTGGAATAGATGAGAGAGAATGAGAGATAATATGATTTGTTGATTTTTACTTTTTCGATGATAAAGAGATAGGATTTTGTACTTTTGTTATTCATTGTTCTATTTCTATTTTTTAATTTTTATTAAGATTTGGGCCAATGTAAAGTTATGAGCTGTAATATATTATAGTGGGTAGGGGACATGTAAAATAATTTGGGAGAGCCAGCTTTGTAAAAAAATAATTTTTTAAACTAAAGTTAATAATTTTGGAGGGGCCACTGCCTCCTTAATTTATATAGAAGCTTTGCCCCTGAATTTTAGTCACACGAATGTTAATTAATTTTCAAAATGTTGTAAACAAGTGGGGCGGCTAAGCCGCCGGTTACTATGCACTGCATAGTAATCCAATAAATCATGGCCGTCCATTTCTAATCCAGTTACTATGTTGCATAGTAAATGAATCATAGTCGTTCATTTCTTTTCATGTAATAGTAAATCTTTTACTATAAATAGGGTTATGATTTCATAAGTTTTTCATATCAAGAAATCAATAAGAATTTCATATTCTTTCTCTCTATAGTTTTCTCTCTTGCTTTTTTATTGTTCTCTCTATTATAGCTTTAATTCTATAACACAAAAAGGTTTTTTCTCTAGAAAATTCCTAAAGGTAAAAAGAAAAAAAAAAGCTTTTTTTTTTTTGGCATGAATGTGTAGTAGGTTTAAATATTTTTGGTGACTGTGTATTAGGTTTAACTGTTTATACTTTAGAGCAGCCATTTTAAATATTTATTTCAATTATTCCGTCGTTAGTTTATTATATCAAAATGCATGTAAGGCAATAAACAAAAGTGGAGTTTAAATTTATAGTGATAAAAAAATTATTGAAGCATTTTAATTACTTTAATGTATGTTAGTTTTTTAATAATTTATGCCCGTAATTTAAATTGAATAGCTAGCTCAAGCCACCGGCGGCGATGGTCCATACTCCATAAATGAACATATTTTTTCTCCTTTAAATAGAAAAGGCTCATTTCATTGCATGGGAATTCGTTTTGAATTTTTATATTTTATATAAAAAAGATTATCATATTCATTATCATATTCAACGTTAAAAGCATATTCGTAAATAAAACAACTCTTCAATGAATGAAGTGGTATTTGTTTTCATTTTAAACACGGCATCTGAATCAGCTTATATAAGTGGGTTCGTGTATCATTTGTATCATTGCATAATACAAGTTGTTCTCCTCATGTGGTTCTTCTCTTTATCATAATGAATGTATGAGGCTATGAGCAGAATGCAGAAACCATAGTTGACCAATATTAAATAACAAAATATTTTAGCCATCTTTGAAAATAAATTAAAAAGAAAAATATATATATGAGCTGTCTTTTTGGTAGGTACATTTAGCCGTCTTTTTCTCTCTACCATCCGATTTCTTGAGCCCTTATCTAATACTAATAATAAGGTGAATTATAACCTAATAATAATAAAAATAAAAAAATGTAGATTCCATTTATTATTATTTTTTTTTTTTGACATTAAAATCGAAATATATCAAATCTTAATTTTTATTCTAAGTTGTCTTCTACTAACTCTAATTCATGGTTCTAAGAATCTTTTTTATAAAAATGTATATATTTAATTTTATGCTCAATTTCACTAAAATATAAAGTATATATAAATTATAAATTTAAGTTGATCGGTTGAATTTATAATTTATAAATTTAAAATTAGTAATTTAAATTAATGTTAACAATAAAAGATAATTTGTACTTTAATAATTCTCCATGTATATTTCTTATTTTGACAACCAAGTCTTAATTAAACATTTTCACGTAAGCGCCTTTCTCTTATTCTTTTTCTTCGCGTTTCTCTTTGACTCCACCCATGCCATGTTTTCTGCACATTCTTTTCCCTCTCTTCCTCTTTTTCTTCTTCCTCTCCTCCTTCTCCTGCGTTGCCGTCGTTGTCGTTCTTCTTCTTCTTCATGCCTCTCTCTCACGCGCAATAATGTCCCTGTTTTCTGCACATCCTCCTCCCCTTTATCTTCCTCCTCTTTGCTGCACCTCCTCCTCCTCATCAATATCGTTCTTCTTTTCTCTCTTTGTTGTCTCCTCATCATTCTCCTCCTCTGGTACTTCCTCCTCCTCCTCCCCCTCCTCCTTCTTCTTCTTCTATATTTGCACTTCTTCATCTATGAGAACTGGAATTGTAACTCAAAAAGATCGTGATCTGATTTTTAAGAATCTGTTTGATGGTTTTAAATTTTCTATTCGCTCTAACAGTAATACTCTGTTCGTAAAAATTTAATTTGATTTTAATTGCTCTGTCGTGTACGTTGAACAAGTTTATGTTAAATACATTATTGTTATAGTGTTCTTTTATGTGTAAAAATTATGCTCGATGATTAAGTGAATTTATGTTCAAAATGATAGTGTTTCAGTTTTAAAAAATCTAGTTATCATAAATCACTACTACATCTAAGGTTAGTACCGACGGCTACTACCGACGGCTTTGAAGGCGCGACGAACTACCGACGGCCGGTAATAGAATGCGTGGGGTCGGTAAAAATAACATCGCAGGTTGGAATATCGGAGGAGGTAGTGACCGATGGCCCGTCGATATTCCTTTCTATTTGTGATCTGATTTTTAAAAACTTGTTCGATGGTTTTAAATTTTCCATTTGTTATAATAGTAATATTATGTTCGTGAATATTGAAACAAATTTATGTTAAATTCATTATTGTTATAGTGTTCTTTTATGTGTAAAAATTATGTTTGATGATTAAGTGAATTTTTGTTCAAGATGATAGGATTTCAGTTTTAAAAAATCTAGTTATTATAAATCCTTTTTGTTTGTGATTTGATTTTTTTAAAACATGTTTGATGGTTTTAAATTTTATGTTCGTTCTAATACTAATATTCTGTTCATGAATATTGAATTTGATTTCAAAACTCAATTTTCACACAAATTCAACATTCATCAAATTCAAACATACAAACAGTTTTTAAAATTACAACAAGCATACTTTTAAACTACTATGAACAGATTTTCAAAACTTCTTTTCAAACACGGTGCAGCAGAAAAGAAGAAGAACAACAACAATGACAATTACAACGTAACAGACGATGAGGAGGAAGAGGTAGAGATGAAGGCAGAGGTGGAGGATGAGGATGAAAAAAAGGAGGATGAGGATGAGGAGGCGGAGGTGGAGGCAGAAGTGGTGGTGATGGAAAAGAGAAGGATAAGGATGAGGATGAGGAGGAAGAGACGGAGGCGGAGGTGAAGAAGAAAAAGAAGAAGATAACGCGACTTTTTGGGTGCATCAGTTTGGGGGTAGTAGGAGCGTGATTTTCACACGCGTGAGTGAGAGTGGAAAATGATTACTTGGTTTGATTTGGTTAGTGATTATAGGTATACATGTAGCAATATTGTTTATACTTATAGTATATAATTTTTATATAGTTGTTTTTTTTTATTTCATTTTGTAATATGAACCTATTACTTAGGGATAATACGCGTGTGTTTTTTTTTTTTTTTCAATAATAAATGTGCAGTGATCATAAGGAAACACTTGTAGCAGTTATTCTTTCTTTTTTTTTTTGGACATGTGACCAAAACTTGCAAACCCACTTCAACCGAAATTATCTCTACTCCTAGGAAATATCTACTCTGATACATTACACACAATGCAAAGTGTTGCAAGAGTCTCAATAAGGAGGGAGGAGGTCCAAAACTTACTAAAACAATGATTAGAAAAGGAGATGCAGAAGGAGACGATGATGATAATTAGAAATGCGACGAGAGGACACAACAACTGCGACAACCAAAGCAGTAACGAACTCAACAAGAAAAGCAACTAATCACAAGGAAAGGAAGAAATGACCAAAGATGAAAAAAGTATTAGATCCTATTCGTTCTTAGTTGGATTTTTCCTATCTTTTTTCCCCTAACGAAATAACTTAGTTAAAAACTGCTCAATTTTCAGTTCGATTCGACTCATCGATTTTCTATTTACTACCTATTTTTAATAAACAATTTTGTTTAAAAAGTACACCAACTTAATGTACAATTTTTAGTTCGCTTTGGTTTTCATAACTATGGTCATGATCTTTTTCTCTATAAAATATACCTAACAGGTAGTACGTACTAGAGGATCGATACCCAGCATTGTATGGGTCGCAATGTTGTTGTTAGATTCTCGTTGTGCGCCGCGTCGTTGCTTTTGTTATTTTTTTTATCACTTCGAAAATCCACAAAGTTCCAATATAGGAAGTGAGTAGAGTCTTACAAATGTTTCCTAGCAGAGGAAAAACAAAACAAACAACACCATAGAGACTCCGCCTCAGCTTACAACAAAATAGCTCAGCAGAAAAAGAAATCAATTAAAAGAAAAGCTAGATTAATATCGTGCATTGATAAAGATCATCTTGCATTACACTCTACTTCCTTGTATATGGGATTGTTTAGTGTCTTCATGATGTTCACCTTGATGCCGCTCCCTTATACTGGTCGAAAACCCAAGTTAAAAAGGATTTTATTGACAGTATAGTTTCAACTGGTGTTCCAGAAGCGTTATCGGATTTAGAAAAAAATGTCACAGAGTGTAACAAAAAATACCGAGTATTGAACTCGGGTCGTTCTTCGTAGGAGTTGAAAACATAAATTTGTGTTTGGTTGAGAAAAGTTTGGGGTTGCAATGGTTGAGTTTTGAAAAAAGAGAGCAGAAAAACAGAATAAGATTGCAGCAAGAATTAAAATAGTGCTCGGTCTTGAGTTGAAGTATTCTGTACACTTATCTCAATTATGAATGGTTGTCATGTAAGGAATTAAACACACTCTATCAAATGGTCGAGTGGGGGGAATTAACCCCGTTCCGTAAGTCCTATGCTACTTACTAATGCGAAGGACCTAGGTATTAGTGAACGAAAATAACCCATCAAATTCACCTCATTAAGGTCCACTAATCACTAGCAAAAGCCTAGCGTAAACGAAACAGTTTTAACCCTATCCTTAACCCATTCTTTTCCTTAGGGATTAGTGGCTAAGATCATCTACACTTCAACCCATGACCAAAACACAAGAAAACTACTCCATAATTGCAATAATCATAACAACAGTAATAAAGAAAGCATAATAAAGAGACATAATAATAACAAGAACAAAATAATTGTAATGAAAATTAAATGAATAGAATAACAACAATAATATTAATTAAATAGATATAAAAATAGTAGTTTTTTTTGCTAGTGTGGCTACAAGAAAATAAAAATCCTAAGAACAATTAGACTAAGAGAAAAAATGGGAGAATATGAATTCTCCAAAAATTATTCAAGACTTATGATCCCAAAATGGGTCTCAAAAGGGTTTTGTGGTGAATGGGGGTAGCATTCCTCCTATTTATAGGCCTTCATTTGGCTTGAAATTCCCTTTTTGACATTAAAATTGAGTGTTGCCCGTGCCATGCGCACCAAAGTGGTGGGTGTGTAAGCACCTGCGTCAAAACTTGGGCTCCAAGTCGCTAAACATGGTAGGTGCTTACGTATCGAGTTCCTGTGCGTTCGCTTATGGGAAATTTTTATACCATTTTAAGTATCTGGATGTTAGCTTTTCAATAGCGTTGGAATCATGTTATTTGGACCTCTGTAGCTCAAGTTATGATCAATTAGTGTGAAGAGGTTAGGATTGACAGCATTAGGAAAATTCTGAGCATCGATCTTTGGAAGCGAATTTCTCATAGAATTACTTTAAACTAGAAGAAGTGTTCAACATGAAAGTTGTAAATATTGAATTCTTATTTTCAAAGAGTCCAAGTTTGCTCCAATCCAATAACTATAGGTTCATTTCTTCTCTTCTCATTCTTGCTCCTTTTGCATTTCTTGACCACTTCCAATCTAATTCTAACCTATCTAGATCTGAAACATTTAAACAAACATATCAATGTATTGAACGAAATGCGAATTAAGTAACTCTATAGAAAAGCATGGCAAAAAATGCACGTATTCAAACTTTAAGCCCTAAGGAGCAACAATTGATGAATGCACTCAATTTACAAGTATTTAAGTGAGTTTGTTTTGATAAATTGCTTATTTATAGCATAAAATAAACCATCAGAAATGGATTTATTACGCCTCTTGGTCCAACACTTTAATCTTTAGCATTACTTGATTTATGGCTTCTTCAGCATTAATATCTTGGTTTTTAAATACCCTATCATTTCTTACATTCTAAATCATCCATATGGTTGCAAAAGAGGTAATACCTCATGTACGAGTGGAATCTCTTGGTACTTTGTACCTCATCCAAGACTCAAAGCAAGCCTTTTCACACCCCCAACCAAGCCCAATTAATATTCCAAGTATTCGGCAAGTAACACCAAAGTGTACATGCAAACTTACATTCAAATAATAGATGGAACATAGTTTTAACTCTTTCATTACACATTACGCATATTACTATATGCTCCTCAAGAATACCACATTTAACTAATTTTTCCTTCGTGTTAAGTTTATCTAAGATGACGAATCAAGTTAGGAGTTCGATCCTGGAGGAATAAGGCCACACCATAAGGACTTCGTGAAATTGTACATATTTCTTTTGGCTTGGTTCTCCATATTCTACTGAACACTACAAAAATGATTTAACAAATTATTTCTCATCCTTAACATGCAAGCATATCAGTCTATCCTCTTTTATCTCCAGCAACTTCTTTAGTTTTTGCTTCCTCCCACACTCTCAGCGTCCTTCTCTAAGTTAAACTCCAAACCTAAGTTAGACAACTCCACAATCTGTACTCTTATATTATCTTCGATTGCTCATTTGATAACATGAAGAGTGATGCGGCACCGAGACCGGTTTGAAAAAAAAGCAGTATTACGTTGCAGATAACTCTGAACCAGTATTACGATAATCGTGCTAAATTTAGTTAAAAATGTGTCACAGGATGCAACCAATTAAAAATACCGAGTACTGGACTCGGGTCGTTTTCCCTAGGAACTGAAAATAGAGGATTGCTTTTGGTCAAGAAAAGAGTTTGGATTGCAGTTGAGATATGAGAATAGAGAACAGATAAAACAAGTTTGCAGTAATAATAAAAGAGTGCTCGGCCATGGATCGAAGTATTGTACGTCCCTATTATCACTGTCAATCCCAGTTTGGATGGACTGTCACCTAAAAGAAGCAAGCTACTATTGTCAAATGGTCGAGTGGTGGAGTTAGCCCCCTATCCGAAGTTCCTAGGCGGGTATACTCAATAGCATAAGTCCTTGGTATTCGGCGAACTCGAATAACCCATCAAATCAACATCGTTAAGGACTTCCCGTTATTGGTAGGGACATAGAGTTAACGGCATCGGAACTAGCCCCGTTCCTTCCATCTGTTGCCTTTAGGAATCAGTAGCTAAGGTCATCCGCATACTTCAACCCATGTCCAAGACACAAGGTCATTACTCACTACTAACAGAAATCATGATAGCAGAAATAAAACGGGCAGCATAACGATAAGACATAATGATAAAATATCAGGAAATAAACGTGCAGAATAACGGTACTTAATATTAAAAGAGAATAAACAGACAGAGTAACAGTATAATAGTTAAGCAGAAAATCAGTAAAATGTTTGGCTGGTGTGGCTTACAAAAGGGAATCCTAAGAAACTACAAAACTAAGAGAAAAATGGTGTATGAAGGACTCCCCCAAAATGATATGGTCTTCCTCTATTTATAGGCTCCAATTCTGCCTCTGATGCGTACGCACTGGTGCTTTAGGTGCGTACGCATAGGTTCTGGTTCTAGCTTAGACGTGACGCCCAAGTCTTGGCAATGCGTACGCATGTCACCATGGGTGCGTACGCATAGGCATCTGAATTGGCCTCTAAGCTTTTCTTCGTGATTTCCTCGTTACTCGCGCCCTTTTTAGCCACTTCCGCTCCGATCTTAGCCTATTAAACCCTGAAACACTTGCACAAACAAATCAAGGCATCGAGCGGAACGGGAAACAGTTGAATGTATAGCAGAAAATTGGCTAAAATAACAAGTGTTTGCATTTTAAGTCATAAGGAATGATTATTCACGAACTTGCTTGTTTTCCAAGTATTTAAGTGGTCAGAGGCTGATAACTTGCCAATTTATAACACAGAAATAACCATCAAAATTGGGTTTTTAAAGAGCCTAGAGAATCTTTCTTTTAGAACACCTTCTTTTAGCCATCTATCATCCAAAATTTTACTTTACTTCCATCGCCTATCACTATTTCTGCACCAGCTTTGAAGATTTTTACTATTTCCTTTTTTCCGTACCCCTGTTCTCATAATATCTTTCCACATCCCTTCTCTTTTGTATTTAAGATTTTAGGATTAATGGTTTAGGGTTTAGGGTGCAGTGTGTCTCACTTTCTCTCCAATTCTGAGGCTAGAAATTCTTAAACTTTCTATTGATTTAATTTCATCTATTAATTTGATGATCTTTACCAAATCATGTTGGATTTATAAGATAGTATATGGGATATTCTTCATTCAAAGTTGACAAATTGTTACAACCATTTTCGTATTTTTCTTATTTTTGACAGAATTTTGCCTTTTAAGTTGAAGTGACCATTTTGATCAGGTTAAAGTATTGTTTTTGTTCTTAACATTTGAGTCAAATTTTATTTTAGACCCAAATGTTTAAAATGTCATATTTTGGTCCCAAAAAGTTTCAATTGGACTCAATCAAGTCTCACCATTAAAACTTGAATGAGAATTAAACATCATAATAATGTGGTTATTTATCTCTCTGTCTTAAAGAGCCAATGTAAGTTTAACTCGTTATGCAAGTAAGGTCGACCCACGATCAACAATAGAGGCTATATTCGTTCGATTCTCACACAACAATGATGAAATGTTAGGGTTTTACGTTTTTCTTCACTATAAGAATGATAAGAGAAGATGAAGTATCAAAGTTTGCAATGTGAAGTTTTTTAACACATGAGTGAAGTAATTAATCACCGAGAAACAACCTCGTAAGATTAAGTTTTCATCCAACTTTTAACGGTGAGACTTAATTGAGTCCAATTGAAACATTATGAGATTGAAATATGACGTTTTAAATGTTAGTGCCTGAAATAGGATTCGAAACAAATGTTAGAAACCAATAGAGTACTTTACCATTCTTATTATTAAAAAATGTCATTTAAAATGTTTAATATTTTGGTATGGCTTTTGTTTTTTCATTTATTTGGGTTAGATGATGATGATTATGTGCGTTAGGATGATGGTTATTATTTTGGGGGATTATGGGAATTGACAATTAAAGGATTGATTAAAAAATTACCTCAGAACATCATGGTTTTAATTTGGCTGGGAGGCAGGTTTGGAAGAAGAAGATAATGGAGTTAGGGTTAACGGATAATTCTATATGGTGAAGAAGTTTTATTATATATAGGACGAAAAGATGTACTATTTTATTTTAAAAATTAATAAAAAATAAAATAAAATACTTTACAAGATTAAAATTAAATTATTTATCAGAGGGATCTTTTTCTTTGCATCATTCTCCTCTTCACCATAGTATGCACCGAATGGGGTATTTTAGTTATTTTTGTCGTTTCAACCTTTATATTTATTTTAGGTTTAATTACTTTGATAGTCGCTATATAGTTTCACCAAATTTTTAATTAAATCCGTATATTTTTTTCTTTTCAATTAAATCTCTATAGAATATTCAATTTTTCAATTAGGTCCTGACCATAAAAAAGGCTAAATTTGATGAAATATACTGCTAAACAAGCTCTCAATAGATAGAAAATATTCTTTTTGTATAACAGAATATTCCGTTAAAATTAGACCACTTATAACGATAGGGATCTAATTGAAAAATTGAATATCGTATAGGAATCTAATAATTAAAAAAAAAGAAATACATGGACCTAATTAAAAATTTGATGAAACTACAAGAACTAATAAAAAAATTTAACCTTTATTTTAAACCAAATAAAATATTGAAACATGATTCATTTATGTACAATTTATACCAAATACAATACACAATTTTAATTTATATTTCTCAATATTCTATTTGTATGTCTCTCCATCTTAATCTTCCTTCGGAAGACATCCCAACACAAATGACATATTGCAAAGGATTTTTTAAGATTGCGAACAGCTGCAAATTAAAACGATTTTGCGCTGTATGACAATCTTTACTCGATGTCGTATTCCTAAATAGTTTAGGGCAATCCTCTTGTTCTTATCATTTTTTTTTTTAAAAATACAGATATGCACAACTTAACTTTATTATAACCAAGAATCTATGACAATTTACTATATTAAATGAATTGGAATAGAAAATGATTAAATTGTCCTATTTTAAAAAATATGATTAATTTGTCCTAAAAACATTCTATATATTCCGTGGCAGAGTACAATATTTTACAATTTGTACATAATTCGTGACAGGGTCCCATGAATTATGTATTTTTTGCATTTGTTCATAATCCATGGTAGGGTGTCACGAATTATGTACAAATTATAAAACATTATACTTACCACGAAATACATAAAATACTTTTAGGACAAATTGACTATATTTTTTGAAATAGGACAATTTGATCATTTTCTACTCCAATCCATTGAATATAATAAATTACCCAAAAGACTAACTAATTAACATGACAATAGATGTATGCATGTGTTTGATCTTCTGATAATAAAAAATAACAATTTATTACTAATCAAAATCATCCACGTTATCCTTTTTGGTTACTTTTGGCAGAAAGCTGGCACATGAAACGAAGGTCTCGTGACGATTAATGAAGCAGCTTTCTTCGCTAATCACTACCCATTCATGCAACTCACATTGGAATCACGAGGAATCCGTCCCAAACCCAAAGTATATTTCTTTTAGGGTGCGTTTGGGAAAGAGACTGAGACTGAGAGACTAAAACTAAGAGAGATTGAAATAGGTTTGTGTATTGTGTTTGGTTTAAAATTAATTAGATATAGAGACTGAAAGATAGAGATTAAACTAAGTTGATGGAGCATAGATAAAGGTTAGTATTGGAAATTATGATGTTGATTGAGGATATTTGAGTAAAAAAATATTATTAAAGTTTCAGTCTCAGTTCCCAGTCTGCCAGTCTTTTCAATTTGGAGGTACTGAAAATACTGGAATTCTAGGGACTGAGACTGAAATTTTAGTTCCAGTCTTTGTCCAACAAACACAATACTGAGTCTCAGTCTCCCAGTCTCAGTCCCAGTATTCAGAACCAAACGCACCCTTAGAGCATCTTCAATTATGGGTTTTAATTTAATATTAATTTGGGTCCTAAATAATGACACTTCATTATTTATGAGACTATATCTTATTTGATATTATATTTAAGATAGCATTTTCATTGCTTAATTTTAGTAACGCTTAGTTTTAGTTTAATATCAATTTGGACCCCACATAATATTATTTATTAAGTTAAATTAATTTATATTAAATGAATTATACAAGTGATACGGTATCAACTTAGTGATATTGATAACACTTTCAAATTTTCTTTCAATGCATAACAAAGTATCAATTCAATTCATTTCATTTATATTTTCAAGATGAATTGATGGAAATTTCTTAGGTGGTCTACTAAAGTTTCATGTTGTTAAGATATTTTAGATTCAAATTATTATGATGATACTTTCCATGATTTTAGGATCTTAGGTATTATTGTTAGGGTTCTCTTTTATCTATAAATAGCTTTACATTGTAACCTACTAGTATTAAACCCGTGCGATGCACGGGCTCTATATTGTAATTTAATATTGTAAATTATATATAATAATTGGTAAGAAATAATTCATCGAGTTTAGTATAATAATTTCACTGAAATTATGTAATTAACATATTAAAAGAATGAACTTAGTGTAAAAGAATGAACTTACCAAGTAAGTAAGCGCAGTTAAATCTAAATATATTCAGTTTGTCAAAATCGACAAAGTTATATAAATATCGTGGGATATGAGACTCTCAAAGATGTCTCACGCTTTCCCTCTCTCTCATTCTCTGTTTTTTTTCTCTCCCTCTCTGTTTATCTATCTCCTTCTCTCTCCCTTGCTTTCACTCTCTCTACTTCTCTCTGTGTTCCTCTCTTTCTCTCGCTCTTTCTTTTTCCTTAACTTTCCCCTATTCTCTCTTCCTACTTCTGTCTCTATCTCTCTCTCCCTCACTCTTTCTTTACCTCTCTCTCCCTCATTTTCTCTTCTTCCCTCTCAGTCTCTCTCCCTCTCTCTCCTTATCTTTCTTTCTACCTCGCTCTGTTTTCCTCTTTCTTGCTCTCTTTCTATCCCCTTTTCTCCCTCCATATTTCTTCATCTCCCCTACTCCTTATTTTCCTTTTTTTCTCTCCCTCCTTATTCTTCCCTCTTTCTCCCTATGTCTCTCTCTCACTTCCTCTCCTTGTCTCACTCCTTTCCATCTCTCTCTATCCTTATCCCTAGCTTTATCTCCCCTTCTCCTTCTTCCTCTCTCACCATCCCACTCTTTCCTCATCTTTCTCCTCTTCTCTCTCTCTTAGCATCTCTCTTTCCACATCTCTCTTTTCCATACTTTTTATCCATCTCCTTCCCTATTTCTCCCTACTCTTCCTCTATCTCCTTTTCTCATTTCCTTGCTTTCTCTCAGTCCCTCCTTTCCCTTCTTTCTGTATACTTATCTCTTACATTCTCTCTCTCTCTCTCTCGCTCCCTCCCATGCTCTTTCTCCCTCTACCTCTATCGCTTCCTAGCTCTCTATACCTCTCTTCCCCTTCTATCTTTCTCTTATCCTCTCCCTCTTTTCACATCTCTCTCCCTTTTTCTTTTTCCCTCCCTCACTTTCTCTTTGTTCTTCCCCGCCCCCTCTACTTTTCTGTATATATATCTCTCACATTCTCTACCTCTCCCTATTTTCCTCTTTCTTCGTATCTCTCTCCCTTATAGATCTGTCCCCCTCCTTATCTATCTATCTCTCTCTCCCTCTCCCCCCTTTTACTCCTTTCCTCTTACCCTCCCTCTCACGTGGTCTTTCTCTTCATATCTCTATCATTCTCTCTCTCCCATAAATTTTTTCATTATAATATTTTAGCAACTAAAAAATTTCAGGCCGACTTAGCCCACCAGCTTGCTAATTTGCCAGTCCGTTGTTAGGGCAGAGAAGATTATAGAATCGTCTAAATAGGTGGGCCAAACCAATTGAAAAAGAGTAAATTATATACAAAAAATTAATTTAAGAACAAAATAATTAGAAAAACACAATTGTTTTTTTGGATTTTATCTTTTATAAATTGAGCTTCTTTTATTTTATTGGGCTTATATATAATAAGACATCATATCTTATATTTGAAATTTTAAGACACCATATGTTATATTTGAAATTTTAAGTTTCAAATAGTATTAATTTTAAAAATAAATATACAAAAAAATTATCTAAAAATCTTCAACAATCGTTAAAATAAAAGTTTATAATTTAATTAAAAAATAAAAAGTAAATTATTTTAAAATTACTTCAACAACCGTATCTTATATTTGAAATTTAAAATTTTAAATCAAATTAATTCTGCCAAT
>JASCZI010000348.1:0-16104 GCA_036250425.1 Stylosanthes scabra
GTATGTCGTAATTTCTGCTTTGTTGTCATGATGTTATGAGATCCACCAAAAGTTGGGAATTCCCAAAAAGGCCTATGATGAGTGAGACAAGCAGATAAAGAAAAGTAAAAAGATAAATAAATTAAGACATTTGCATTGCATACATCATTATTTTTATACAATTGTGATAGTCATGATATTTTTCCGTGAAGAGCGGCTGAAACCACCAAATAAGATTTTTATTATCTACTGAGAATTTTAAATTCTCACTATATCTATGTATTTGTGTGTGGTTTCAGATTCAACTCAGTAAGGACCAGTGGAAGGTAAGATATTTTAATTTGTGTGTGACGATTCTACAGAATTATATATAAATAATCTCTAGATTAGTTTCTATTGTACTCAGTATATTGTATGGGCGACAGCCATATGTTTGTAATATTTGATTGTATTCGTACAAAAGTACAGTCAAATTATCAGCTTATGTAATGAATTTTTAATTCAAAGAATGGATGTTACAGAGCATGCATGCACTAAACTCTACTCAAGATGAGGTAGAAAGACATCAAATACCGACTAGACCATCTCATCCAACGGATGAATCCTTCTTTGTGGATCATGTTCTCTCTGATGAAGAGATTGATCCGGTTGTTTTATCCGAGCAAGAAGCTGTAGTGATGAACTATTTCACTGGTTCATCAATTGCATTTACTCAACCAGCGATCTCTTAAAGGTATGATTGCTCAACCCACTTATCCTCCTTGAATCTAGATTCGATGAATGAACAGGTATCTCATGTCCAACGTGCACCCGACGATGATCCAACTACCGAGTTTGAAGTCGGTCTAGGATTTCAGAATAAAGAAGCTATTCTGATGGCAGTTAAGACGTACAGTATCAATCGGGCGGTTGATTATAAAATATTAGAAATACACTGCGAGATGCATCAAACAAGATCAGGGATGTGCTTGGATGATACGTGTATCATATCGACGCAAGAAGGAGATATGGGAGGTTAGGCATTACAATGGTCCACATTCTTGCATGCGAACATCAGTTGGACAAGACCACGGTCGGTTGGATTCCAAAATCATTGCTCAATACATATTTGCGATGGTAAAAGCTGATCCAACCATCGCTATAAGAGTTCTTCAAGGATCAGTTGAGCAGCACTTTGGATACAAAGCATCGTATAGGAAGGATTGGATTGGAAAATAGCGAGTTATTGCTAGTATATATGGCAATTGGGAGGAATCATACAACGAGCTTCCGAGGTGGTTGTTTGCAATGCAGATATATTTACCAGGTATTGTATAATATTTTGCCACCTAATTAGACCCTTTTTTTTTAATTTATAATCTGATATTGTAATTGGACTAGGTACTTGGGTTCACATGAAAACACAGCCTTATCAGGGTGATCCGGATGCGAGAATGTTTCATCGGGTATTTTGAATATTTCCTCCATGCGTGGAAGCTTTCAAAAACTGTAAGCCACTGATATCAATTGATGGTACCCATCTATATGGAAAATATGGGGGGACCTTGCTGATGGCTATCGCTCAAGATGGAAATTCGAATATCTTGCCGATTGCGTTCGCAATAGTAGAAGGGGAAACAAAAGAGGCATGGTTGTTTTTCCTTTCAAACTTGAGGCAGCATGTGACTCAGTTGTCTGGTCTCATAGTTATTTCAGACAAACACAAGGCCATCGAAGCTGCATTAAACGATGATCGTAGTGGTTGGAAAGAACCTCTGAGTTTTCATGCCTACTGTGTCCGTCACATAGCAGCGAATTTTATGCGGCATTTTAAGGACAAAGATCTGAAAAGGTCTTCGTCAACGCAGCATATTCCAAGTCACAGAGAGATTTTGCTCATTACTTTGGTAGATTGAGGGGTGCAAATGAAGCAATCACCAACTGGCTTGATGAAATGACTCGCGAACGCTGGACGCAATATGCAGATGGTGGCCGAAGATTTGACCACATGACGACCAACATATCAAAGTGTATAAATGTTGTGATGAAGGGAACTAGGAACTTACCAATAACTGCACTCGTTAAGTCAACTTACTTTCGTCTGGGGGAGCTTTTCTCTAGGAAGGGCCTTGAAGTGAATGCACAGCTCCAAGGAGGGCAAGAATTTTCTCAATTCTTGTTGAAGGCCATTGAGTTTAACTCAAAGCACATGAACATCATGAATGTGTATCCCTTTGATCGCTCGAGGTCGAATTTTACTATGGAGGAGTGTGCTTCACTCCTTGGTCAAAGAGCTCAAACATACGACGTGCATCTCCAAGAAGGTCGATGTGGGTGTGGATATTTTTAGGCTCTCCATCTTCCTTGTCGCCATGTGTTGGCAGCTTGTTCTCATGCAAGACTTGATTGGAAGATGTATGTGCATCATGTTTATCGCATTAAGAGTGTACTTCAAGTTTATTCGATGGAGTTCACACCGATAGGAAACGAGGGTGATTGGCCGGCATATGACGGGCCATGAATACGGCCCAATCCTAGACTAATCCCAGCTAAGAAGGGACGTCCTGTATCAACAAGGATCCGAAATGACATGGATGCAATGGAGAAGGCTGCTCCAAAGCGATGTGGTCTATGTCAGGTTGGTCACACAAGGAGGACATGTACTATTGCCTTCGGAGGCGCCTCTACTTCTAGAGGGACTAACGCGTCCAACTAAGTCTAACGTTCGCTGTTGTTGCAATGGTTCGGTGATTGTTTCATTAATGTATTTCATTTTTCTGTATTTGTTTTATCATCAACTGGGTAATGTACGTCGGTCTGTTGTATTTGTTTCATTAATATATTTCATATTATTGCAAATGTAAAATCATCTTGTTATCATCCTTTATCTAATATTGACTTATCATAAAAGAAAGTATTATAGCAAAATAAAACACACTAGCAAAAGTTTGGATGATTCTTAGTACAAGTCAATTAGTCTCATAACCTAGCATACAAAAGAAAAACACACTAGCAAATAAGTACAGGTGACGCTAAGTACATGAAGTCAATGTCGTCCTCTACGCCTAGGTGCGGGTGGCTGAAGACATCCACCAGTGCCACAAGGTGGAGGTTGCCTCTCTCTGCGCCCGTGCCCCTGCTCATCTGCATCGTGCTGCTTTGTAGGAGGCTGCTCTGCAAAAGGCTGCCCCACATCAGCCTGCTCTGTATCATGCCGGAATGTGCACAAGTTACTGAACTTACCCCATGTGAACCTGAACCACCGTTCGATGAACCAGTAACATGTGATCCAGAAGGGGTGTCATGCAGCTGATCAAATGAGTGGGTATCCACAAATGTATGTGGAGATGCAACCAGGAGAGTGCCCTGCATCCCGCTAAATGCATGTGAAGATCCTACAGTAGGAGTATCATGCATTCCGCAGAATAGCTGAACGTGTGGAACCCCACCTGCATGTGAATGTGACGTCATCATACCAGGCACAAGCCACTGTGTCATAGTACCGGGATGAGGTGCAACTCCATCGTGTGCGAGGTCCACAGTATCCTGCGATAACTGTGATCGAGGACCCGGCACAAAACACACTGGAGGTTCATGTATCGAAGAATCTGCATGCTGTCCATGGCTAAAATCAAACAATAAACTAAATCTAAACAACTAACTAAATTTTATAAGCTAGTTAGCATAAAAGTAATTCTAAAATTATACTAATTAATAAAGACTAAATTATTAAAATTATATATTAAACTAACTAAACCAATTATTAAACTCAATATTAAACTCTTAATTAAAACCTAAACAATAAACTAGATCTAAACATCCATCTAATTTTTAAAAGCTAATTTACTTAAAAGTAATTCTAAAATTATACTAATTAATAAACACTAGATTATTAAAATTAAATACTAAACCAATTATTAAACTAATAAATAAACCCTAAATAATAAACTAAGTCTAAACATTTAACTAATTTTTATAACCTAATTAACATAAAAATTTATACTAATTAATAAATATTAAACTTACAATTAAAATCTAAATTTTAAACTAAATCTAAACATTGCACCATTTTTAAAAGCTGTTTAGCATAAAAATAATTCTTAAACTATACTAATTAGTAATCACTAAATCATTAAAATTTCTAATTAAACTAATTATTAAATCATATATTAAACTACTAATTATTAAAAATATAACCTTATACTAAATTTAAACATTAAATTAGTTTCTAAATTATACTAATTAATAATAAATACTTATTACACTAAATTATTAAATTAAAATTAAACTAACTAATTATACTAATTAATAAAATTTAAACTAAACTATTAAAATAACAACCGAAAAAAGAAAATAAAATAAAGATTAGAATCTTACCTGATTTGACGCGGAGAGAGCTGAGAGAATTGAGAGAGAGAAATGTTGCTTTCACGGAAGAAGCCAAAAGAAAGGAATAAAGAAATGGTGGGGATGGGTGAGGTGCGCTTTTATAGGCAAAAAGGGGGCTTGAATCAGTGTGGGCTACACCGATTATGGGGATTTTAGTGTGAATTGGTGTAGCTCACACCGATTATTGATGAATTTATTTTTAAATCGGTGTGGCCTGCACCGATGATGTATTGGGCTCAAAAAAAAAAAAAAAACTTATTTGAGTAAATAATGTTGTGTTAATTTTTTTGAGGAAGTAAACAATTCTTTTATTTTATTTAAAAAAAAAAAGCCTTTTTAAAGAAAAGTAAATCGGTAAAGACGTAAGTTATATATATATACTAGGGTATTGTCCGCATTTTGTGCGGGTGACAATTCTATTTAATTTAAGCTAATATATATATTTAGAATGGTTATAAATTATATGAAATATACCAATTTTAGTATAATAAATAATAAAAAATAACATCTACGTCTGTCTAAATATATACGTAAAGTTTAAGATGATTTAGAATTTAATTTTCTTTATTTTAACTTATTAGAAAACTTTACTTTATATGAAAAATTTATTGACTCAATTCATTCATTTTTGAAGTTTGAAATCAAAATAATAGAAAACACCTTCAATATTTAAAACTTTGTCAAGATTGTGGATGCTAAATGTCTCGCCCACTATAAAGTGAGATATATACATATTCTAAATATGCAGAAAAAGAGGATAAGAAACATTTGTAATTATATATCCTTCGTTGATTTTTTTGAGTTTGAAAGAAGTCCATAATTTATTGTAGTGAAAATTTTTCAGCAAATACATTCACATCAAAATTAGATGCGTAAAAATTTTTCCGGTGCGACTAGGTGTTCATAAAAACTCTTCCATAATACATTCATCTATTACAAAATTCTAAATATAAAATTATAACAAACACGTTTAGATTTGATGTGCTTAAATTTTCTTCAGCATTTAAAATAAAGAATTTAAATTTTTTAAAATCAATTATTTCAAATAAAATTTAAAATTTAAGAACTAAATTTTTAAATAGCAATATTTAACCAACTCAATAATTTATGTGTGTTATTATATTAATATGAATGTGTTACTAATCTATTATATAATATTTGTAAATATCAAACATATTAGAAGCACATCTAAAATAACTTAATAACCCATAAAATATATTAATAACACATCTAAAATAACTTAATAAATCACAAAATAAATTAGAAACACATGAAATTTGTGGAATTTTATAAATCAAACCTTCAAAACACATCTAAAATAACTTAATAACTCACAAAATGAATTATTAACACATCTAAAATTTAAAAAGAATTATAAACAGATTCTAAATTCACTTAAATTTATTTAAGAAAAATATGAAAATCAAGTACAAAAGCTTATATATTAATTTGGTTACTAAGAGAAAAAGAAGGAAAAAAAATCTAACAAGTGGTTAGTGATGATCACAGAAAAAGAAGGAAAAAAAACTAATATATAGAAAGACAAGTTATTATATTTATTTAATTAAAATTAAGTTATTTAGATATAATTCCTTTTAAATAGGAAAATAAATAATTAAAAATTAAAATAAATTAGCATTTAAATGTTATGGATGAGTTATGAATGATAAATTATAAATGTATAGCTTTAATCGAATTTTATTGGGGAAAAAGTTATCTGAGTTATACTCCTAAGATAAGTGAACCTGCACATAAACCAACTCCTACATTAGTCAAATTTCTTTTTATCATTGCTTTACTAATTAGATTTAATTAAAATAATTTTATATTTTTTTACACACATATATAAGTTACACATTACCTGTAAGCAAGATAATTTTAATAATGTGCGTATTAATATTAGATTCGATTTAACTATTTTAAAATTTGGATAATTTTTTTAATATACTTTTTTATAATACTTTATTACCAAAAATATTAAAAAATCACATATATATTTAACTTTTATAATAATTAGTTCCAACATTACAATTTAAATGTTAAATTCATTAACATTAAAGTAAACCTAAATAATTATACAAATAACTTAGTATGACTTATCGTGCCCAAATAATTATAACTAACCAAAAATTAACTCATAACACTGAAATATTTTTTAAAAATGTTCTCTCCAATCACCGCGTAATTAATCAACTGCAAGCATGATTTGCTAAAGCAAATCAATGAAGCTCAAAAAACCACACAAGCACCATTGTTAGATTACACATTGAAAGAATAGGTTTAGAATAATTAGTTTAACATATTTGATTTCAATATAAAACATTTTGTGTTTGGTACTTGCTCTCAAAGTAATTCCAACACAAAGTAAAATTTCATGTCCATTCAAATCAATTCCAGAGGCAAGAATTTATTCTCGTCAAGAAAAATCAAATATAGATTAAAAAGGAGGTTCTAATTTCCAAACATGTAGGAGGTTCTAACTTTTGCAATCCATTTTCCATATGTGCATCCAAAGATGATATCAGCCGAGGAAGCTGCTCTAAGACCTGCAATTTTAAAAGCAACACAACCAGCGTTACACACACTACAAACTTGTTTTTCTCATCCACTATCATGCATCAGAGAAAAATGTGTACCTTCCTTTTTTCTTATAGTAGAAACCTTTGCCATAAGGTTCTTGGGAAGCTTAGTGAGTTTGGCCTACATGTTATCGAAAAAAAGGGATCATAAATCGGATATTAACTATAACAATGTCAACAATATGTGATCCATAATTAGCTTAATTTTTGGGGAATAAAAAGTGTTATATAAAAACTAGAAGATGAAGAATCAGGCAATCTCAGCTCAATACAAATAGCAGTGTTTTAGTTGGCTTTGGGTGCATTCATGTCTCAGTACAGAAAACAATGACTCAAAAGACTCAATTTTTTCATTGATTATAAGATATTTTAGCTGATATATTGAAGGATTCAATATAAACATGAGTTCAATACCTGCTTCAGTGATAACAAAGTTGAATCAACGCATAGGTTATAATCCTTTGCCACCTCCATAAAAAACATCTTCGCTCTTCTCCTATCACTCCCTCATTTCTTCTTTCACGGCCTCTAGATGGCGAGACAAAAAACAAATAACATTAAAAACTATATTTAAATAAGGTTTAGAAGAATTTGAGGAATGAAGAATTGGAAAAAAAAGGAACCATGAATTTGGGGAAGAATATGACTGGATACAATACCTGATGCCTGTCAAATAGCGGTGAAAGATTCAACCCTTGAGATAAGGTAATCATTTCAAATGCATTTATTATGAAAGGACCTCCCTCAGTACTTTTTGACCGCTCAGAAACATATCTGTCCAGTTAAGCAGCAAAAATTTGACGTTGAGTGTTGTCATTGTACATTCTCTAGTCATCTGGTATCATCATCATATCATGAATCCACAAATTTTCTCCACATTTATAATCATCATATTAGGTATCTTAATACAAAAATAATTTTCCTTTGTGCAAATTAAACAACAGCAGACCTCAATATTATCAAAAACTGCCTGAACATCATCCAAATTGACTTCCACATCTTCACTAAGTTTGACCGGAACATAGTTTCTCCTGAACCATGTATCTTTCCTTAATTCTTCAATCTTCATCCACTGCATTTATCAGATAACTTATTTCCAAATAGCTTTCCTATATTCTTCTTCTTTTTTATAAGCTTGTTTACACTAACTCTACTTTGTACCTGCATCAATTGTGTTATACCTGCATCAATATGGTTGAATCTGATCCACCATATTTCCAAATAGCACCGCCTCAATTGTGTTATTCCTGCGATATTAATCATAACCAACTCACGTTTTACACATGATATTCTTCCTGGTATATGAAGAACCATGTACAAACTTTCAAATTTCGAGAATATTTTTAACATAAATAATAAAAGAAAACTGATAACAATAAGAAGAACAGAATAGAGGGTAGAAGTTGATGCTGGAACTCACCGCGGAGAGTGCAGTCGCTGTGTGAGGTTCGGGAGGGGCTGAGAAAGAGTACCAGAGGAGTGGAAGAGTGGAAGCTCTTTGGCCCCAACTGGACCGCTTCTTCTAATCCTTTTGGTTTGTCAGTGTTCTCCGAGCATCGTTCCTAGACGGACTTGTCTTCTATCTCCAGCTTTTGGTTCTTCGGAGCGGCATTGTCGTCTTCCCTAGCTTCTTATTGTGGTTGGGGTCGATGGCGTTGTGGTGCTTGTCGAGGTACATGCCACTGATTTTTGAGAAAAGGAGAGAGAGTTGTGAAATGTGGGGTTTTTGGTAGAGGATATATATTAAACATTTTTCGATTTTTAAAAAAATATCATAAACTACCAAAATCTCAATTTCAAATCTTAACAAATCATCTAATTCACCTCAATAAGCAAGTAGTAAATTCCTTTTATTTTTTTTTTAATAAGAATTTCAATTTCAAATTTCAACTAATTCCCTAAATCACTCATTAATTGACTGGAATAAGTAAATAGCAAATTTCAATTAAAAATTTCAACTAATCACTCTAAACCACTCATTAATTAATTGAGTGGAATAAATATTAAATTTTCTGATTTTTTTTTAGAATTTCAATTATAAATTTCAATTTCAAATTTCATAATTATTAGGAATAAGATTGATCAACCACTTATCGATAGACACTTGGCGCGCATTTAGGTACACGCCCCAATAACTTAAATTGGATGTTCTATTTTCTTAAGGTTTCGGATGTTCTGTTTCTAGAGAAATATAAAGTTGTCTGATGGCTGCTTTAGGTTTCGGATGTTTCATGAATTTTATTATGGATGTTCTATAAACGATAATTATGGATGTTTTATTTTTTGTTGGTTAATTTATTGGTTAGAAAATTATTGGTTAGGGTATATTTTTCCTATATATAGGCTTATACGGTACAGATATAAATGATAAAGATGTATGTTTTATTAGAAGAATATGTGAATCTATATATATTACTTTAATTTTTTTGAGATGTAAAGTGTAAAATCTTTTATATTTATATGAATTTAGATCATCCACACACTTACTTTTATCCGTTAACAAAATTTTCTGACTACCACTAACATATTCCATTGTGTTCCCCATTCAACAAGAACGGTCGGTCATCCTCTCCACGTTGTAAAATTAAACTCAAACGTATAAGAACCATATTTGCCTCATCGTAATATTTTATCCGAAGGAAAATAATGAAACTAAATTAAGCCTCATTTTCGGGAAAAGGAATCGAACAATTTATTGTGCAGGTAATTCAAAAATGAAATTAGCAACATCTACCTCATCCTCCATATCATAGTAGGGTTGATTTGAACCCTTATTCTTGGACGGTGATTCCATGGATCAAAATGTTTTGGATTTGGTTTGAAATTATTTTTGTTCTTTATATAATTGAAAGAAAAAAATCTTTTTCTATTTCATAAGTTGAAGTGTTTGATTTAACTCATTATTCTCGACCGTCTCTACCCAATTCGATTTCCAACAACAACCAGTGCTTTCGACGTACTGCTTGGCTACCACTCCACCATGAATCCATTCTCATGGTCCATCTTTACGTTTCTCATCCTGCCAGCACCGTTCCTACATTAGCTTCAGGTACCCATTTTGAATTTACTAAATTAACTAGCATGATCCCATTCAATATTCAAACTGCCCTGCCTTCACAGTATTCGCATATCCACCTAATCATTTTTAATACAATAAGTTAATTACGACCCACATGGTAGGCGTAGGAACCCGTAGCCTATATATATATATGAAAGATCTTGTAATACAAATTTTAGTTTTTATATCTCACAAAAATTAAAGTAAAAGATATACACCTACACATATTTATAACAAAATTTATATTTTTTAATTTATATCGGATATGTATTCTGATTTAATATCATCTTTAGTGAGAAACTCACCTCATTTTTTGTTCCAAAATACTATTTGAAATTCAAAATTTAGCCACCAAATTAGCACTAAGTATTTATAAATATATATATGCATTGCTTAAGTCATTTATTTCAATATGTATTTTATGCTAGTGACTAATTTAGGAATTGAATTTTGATATGCAAATAGTTGTATAACTCTTTTATTTATAGACCACATGTCATAAAAAGTAATTCCACATCAGTTTTTTCATAAACGGTAAATAGAAATTCAAAACTCCCCCTCTTCCCAGTTGAAAAGACTAACTTTGGTCCTTATTGAAACTCTCTCACCTCTGTGTGGGATTTTAGTGAGTGATGATATCGAAAAAAAATAACTTTGGTCCTCATTGCGACTCAACTTATTTAATTAAATGAAAATAAATAATATAATTATAAATCATTTTTTGAAAATATTATTGAGATTTGTAAATTAAAAATAATTCAATATTATAAATAATTAATATACAAGAAAAAAAGTTAATAATAACATAATCACAACATATATTACATGATTTAAGTTTTAACTAATTTACAACACTATTTAATATAATAAAATCAAATATAGTTAAACTCTACCATTAAGGATGGATATTATGAAACTGATATATGTGTTCAATAAATTTTTTTTTTTAATTGTCGATGCTTTGGTTTATTTTGAACTTGATATTTCTTTGGAGAAATTGATAGTTTGATGCAAAGTATTCATTTTTCAACTGAGATTGTGATAAATTATTTTCAACGTCATCATATTTTAGACCTGCGCAAAAAAGTTAATAACTTCATAAATAACAACAACATATAATAACAAAAAATATTAATAAATTTTCTATTGAAAGAAATTGTGAGAATAAAAATATGTGTATTTGATATTTATAGATTAATAAAATGTTACCGTTAGTTATTTTACCGTTAGTTGATATTTTAACGTGAGAACAAACAAATGTGTAGTTGATTTTTTCACTTGCTATACAGTTGGCTTCTTTTTATTGGTTTTCCATGAGACCTGTTCTGAGGGACTTCTTTTCTTAATAAGTAAGTAGAGAGTGAAATTTCAACAACAATTTAAATTAGCGCATGAAATTTTAAATTATTCAATTTGACTCCTGAAATTTCAATATGTGACTTACGTTGGTTTTTGAACAGTTTTTCATTAACGACGTGCTGACGTGGCATGCTGATGTGGACAGTCAGTACCAAAGTGACAGTGAGTGACACGTGGCATGCTAACGTGGACAATAGTGCCACGTGTCACAACATGATTTGTCCACGTGTTACAATTTTATTTGTGCACGTATCACTACTATATTACTAATGTATATAACTCAAAAAGGTCCCTGAAAATTTCACGCGCGACTCATTTTAGATCCTGAAATTAATGAACGCAAATCAAAATGACCCTTAAAATGATTTGTGTTCATTAATTTTATTTTCAGAGGCTAAAATGAGTCGTGAGTGAAATTCCAGTGATCTTTTTGAGTTATGTACATTGATAATATAATAGTGATACGTGGACAAATAGTGTTGTGACACGTGGCACTGTTGTTCTTGTCAGCATGCCATGTGTCACTCACTGCCACTTTGTCACTCATTGCCACGTGGTTGAACCATCTTTTGACATGTGTCACTAGCTGTCCACATCAACATGCCACATCAGCACGTCGTTAACGAAAAATTGTTCAGGGGCCAACGTGAGTCACGAATAGAAATTTCAGGGGCCAAATTGAGTAACCTGAAAATTCAGGAGTTAATTTGAGCTGCGATTGAAATTTCGGGGGTCAATTTGAGTTTTAACTCCTCAATTTTTATTTCTCTCTTCAAATCACTCTTATTTTTAAACTCATTTCCTACCACCAACTCTCGCCATCATTGTCGTCTCTTCCTCCCATCCACGTCGACGCCGATGTCACTACCATAACCTTTATAAAAACTTATTAAACTTTCACATTTGGTAGGTATTGGTGGTGGCATATGATATATAAAGAAATATAAGATTGAAAAATAAATATTGACCATATGTTGGCTATAAAAAAATTTGACGGTAATGGTAGATTTGAAACTATTCAAAAATGTTAGGAATAAAATTAAATTAAATTAAACATTAGGGAATATTTTTTAATCTTTTTGCAAATGTTGAGGACAAAAAATATACTTTACTAAGAAAAAAATCATAAGCTCATTAAAACTTATTGCATGTTACATATGTAGCATGGGCAAAATCCATAATTCTATTTTCACACCAAAATCAGCCACCAAAATTAGCCATTAGGTATAATACACATTGGCATACAAAATATATTTGTAGTTTAATTCATTTTGGTGGCTGATTTTGGTGTTCACCTAGAACAATTATTCTAGGTGAACAAGTGTTTTTATCAACCAAGTGCCTAACCAAGCAAATTGTTTCATGCGCATTTTTCTCTTATTATAATATCATTGTTGGTTTTGAGGTGCCAATTTTAGTTTTCAGTTTTCATTTGTTTTTCTTCTTTCAACTTTGTTCTTTATGCAACGTTCTTGATTTCATCGTCGTGATTCGCGTTTTTCTTAATTAGCTACCATCCCTTCTTCTGTTGCGTCGTGATTCGCATTGTGTACGTGAGGTAAGTTTGTTTTTGTGTTCTACAATATTGTTAGATTTGATCGTTGTTTTCGTCTACGTGTTCTGTTGTTAGATTTGGTTCTGCAACTTTCGTCGTCATTTTTTTTTTCATTTTCTGTTGTGAGATTTCATCTCTGTCTTTGTGTTTTACATTGTGCTAGAAGAAGAAGAAGAAAAAAAACAAGAAGAAAAAGCAGACATGGAAGAAGAAATGAAGGAAGGAAGGAAAGAAAAAGAAGAAGAAGATGCAGATGCGGACATGGAAAAAGGAAGGAAGGGAGGAAGAAGAAGAAGATTTGATTTATGTGCAATGTTTCTTTCTATTTCAGTGCATTATTGCTTTATATTTCGGTGCAATTTTTTAGTTTTACATGATTTTCTTAGTTTGGTTGTGCTTTCAGTTTTTCTGTGCAATGTTGCTTTCTATTTCGGTGCATTATTGCTTTATATTTCAATGCAGTTTTTGAGTTTTACATGATTTCCTTTGTTTGGTTGTGCTTTTCATTTTTTTTTTGTGCAATGTTACTTTCTATTTCGATGTAATAGACCAAAGAAGAAGAAGAACAACAACAGCAGCAACAACAACAACAACATCAACAGCAGCAGCAACAACAACAACAACAGCGATGCAAAGAAGATGATGATGATGATGATGATGATCATGATGATCATGATGACGACGACGATGACATGAAAGAAGAAGAAGAAGATGATGATGATGACGACGATGATATGAAAGAAGAAGAAGAAGAAGAAGAAGAAGAATACCATGACCACGACGGAGGAGAAGAAGGAAGAAGACGACGACAACGGTTGAGGAGGAGAAGAAGGCTTGGAAGAGCGTGTGTCCATGCGCTTTTGGTGGTGAGAGTGATAGTGTTGTTGCAAATTTACTTGATTAGCCATTTAGTTGATAATTCACTTATTCAAATAACATGATTTCACTTAGAATAACTCTTTGCATCATCATCTTCTAACTACGGCGAAAAGGCGGTCATGTATTTGCAACCATTCTACGGATTACAATTGAGTAAATCTACTCCCCAGGAATGACAAATTAAATTCTTAATACTGAATTTGCTCTCGCTTTTTTCCAAAACACCCAAAAAATTGTGATAATCACCAAATAGGCAAATATCACTTCTTTTGTGCATTCAAGTAAAGATATCGGAGAATCATATATTTTAAATTAATCTATCTACGGCTCAACACTTCCGATCTTTCACACACTCCTAGTCTTTTTTTTTTTTTTTTTAATTTTTGATGTTGAGATATACTATTTATGTATTATATGTAACTGTTTTTATACTATGATATGTTGTATCCATATATTTTTTGAATTTTTCTATAGTGATATTTACATATGAGATATATAAAGATGTATAGTGATAAATGTAGGTGCCCCTTATATATCTCGGGTTCTGCAAACTCGGAAGACACTAAACACGTATTTCGAACTTGCAGTATTCGAGATACACGCAAAATCAAATATTGGACATATCTCGGGTTCTGAGAGACCGAGATACATTAATGCAAAATTTAATGATTGAAATATGAAATGTGTGGTTAGTACTTAGTAGTAGTCTCACCTCACATGGGTTAACCTGACAATAAAGCAATTTTTTCTAGGATTTTTTTATTTAAATAAAATAAATATATTATTTGCCAAATTAAATAAAATTACAGTTATTTACCTTTATGTGCACCGTTACTAGTGATGTAGGCAACAAACTGCTGCAGTCACGCCAGTAGTGGTCGCGACACTGCTAATGACTTGGTTGAGCCAGTCACACATGCACGCGTTACTGGGTAACGTCAGCACTGTCCGTGGCACTGGAGTAATCTAGTCCACCGCAGTGGTCGTGGCATTGGCTTTGCATGGTCCCATGACCAGAGCTCGCGGCACTGGCTTAATGGTGTCGTGTACGTGTTTTTTCCAATCAATGTTTAAAGCTCTCGAACCCATTTATGATTTCCATAAAACTCACCTTTTTTAAAAAAAAAATAATTGATTTTCTCACTTTAATTTTTACATATCTTTGTATATGAAGATATACTAGCACAACTTTTTGATAACTTCTTAAGAAGGATTATAAATTTGTGAGGGTTTAAAATATGTGATCATATCTTATAAATGATAGAAAAATTATATTATATGTGATTATGAGTGGTTTATTTAATATTAGGTGGGTAGAATAATAATATTTTTAGAATGATTTAAAGTGCATGTAATTTATATTTGTTTTTGTTTTGCTCATATTGGGTTTTGGGTGGCTTTACTCTTTTATACCAATGTTAAAGGATTGTATAGTTATTCATTGAGTAGAACCGGCATCTTCTCAATTCGAGTACAGTTTTGGAATTAAGAATAAAATAAATATTAATTAAAATAGAATTTTGAAATAAATAAATTCAATTCTTAATCATCTTGACTTTTTCTCTTGAAACAATGAAGAGTACTTTAGAGTTTAGGTTTTCAATAATTTTAAATTTTGGAACTAAAATTTATTTTAATTTATCTTTACTTAAACAATAAAGAGTAATCTTTCATACTAATATTTTTACTTTATTTATTTATTTAATTTTATTTTATAAAATTTAAAACGTCCAAATTATAAAAGATATATCTATTTTACATCCCAAATCGATCCAAATTGAACTGCAAACACTTTTTATATTAAAAATATAAAACATAAAAATTTTAAATCATTTAAAAAAATAATAACTAAAATATTTTAAATTATAAAATGAGGGAGAGATTAGTGCCGCTGCCATATATTAAAAAAAAAAAAACCGCTAGTGCCACAACCAATGGTATGGGGACTGAAACCCACCAATGCCGCGATACTGGCTCAACCAAGCTATTAGCAGTGGTTGTCGCGACCACTGTTGGCATGATTGCAGCAGTTTGGTCCCACGATCACTACCTGTGTCACTAATAACGGTGCAATAAAGGTAAATAACTGTAATTTTATTTAATTTGACAAATAATATATTTATTTATTTAAATAAAAAAATCCATTTTTTCTACCTTACCAGTTTTCTTTCCCATTTAGACATTTGCTTTCTTTCTTTTCCTTTTTCTTATTAAATATTTATGTGTTTAATGCTTTTATATATTATGTCCTCAAAACTTCTTTTGTCTTTTTTATAAATAAATAAATTATTATTATTATTATTATTATTATTATTATTATTATTATT
>JASCZI010000348.1:16302-26532 GCA_036250425.1 Stylosanthes scabra
AAATCAGACATATTCAAATATAAAATATATATATAATTTAACTCATTTTTAATATGTATTTTATATTTTAATATGTATTATACATTGGTGATTGATTTTAGTGGCTAATTTTAGTGTACAAATAGAATTATTCTATATATATATATTAAAACATCAAAAGTAATTTTAACATAGCCGCAGCAATACACAATTTACAAGCCACATTAACTATATAACCCGAGACAGGTGTTTTATTCGCTTTTTAATGTATTTTGGGCACTCCAAGCCAAAATATGTGTTTAGCATATTTTGGGCTTAAAGAATTCGAGATATATAAGAAGCACCTAAAAATGTAAATTCCTATTAGCATATTTATATTGAAAATTTTGATATTTTTATATTTTTAAAAAAGATCCTCTTATTGATACATATATATTTACAAATGACTGGTTAATAAAAGAATCTCATAAATAATCAAACTAAAATTATGGTCACAAGAAGAATTAATCTACCAATTAGCCAAACTATCACATGTTACATAAAATGAAAATCACCACTACCATCACCACCACCATTATTATTATTAAAAGATTTTTATTGAAATTAAGCCAATTTAATTAAATTTAATTAAAAACAATTGTACGCGGAAGATTACGCACCGTTTGATATCTCAATCCTCAACCTTAAAAGGCTTGATACAAAGCTTTCAATGAAGTTGACAAATTGCAAACTGGCACCTGATGTTGATATCTGTATGAATTGATATCCATACTAAGTTATTTACAGAATTTGTTTGCTTACTAGGTCAATATTAGATTATAACGATAAGTTGTGATAAATTAAAAAGAAAAATATTAGATGTCCTAATTTATTATTTTAATTATTCTCTTATCCAAAAAAAATATCCTCTTAATTTTTAAATAAAATAATTTTGAATTATTTTAATCATTTTATTGTTTTAGACACTTTCAATGTAAATTTTAAATTTTAACATATATTTTATGTTTTTTGTGACGTATCATATATATATAGAATTATTCAACAATTTTCATCATTTAATTGCAAAGTTAAACTATTATAATATTTATGGTAGAAGTTTTTTTTAATGAAAATATATTTATAACACCAAATTTCAATTAAATAAAATAATAAACATAAATAATATATCTATATTATCTTAATAAACTTTTTTAAAAAGGTATTAAATAATAATTAGATTATTATTATTATTATTAGATTTTTTCTTTATTTTTCTTTAATGTCAATAGAATAAGTTTATAAATAACATATTTTTATTATTGTGACACACATTTCTCTCAAATTTGTTTTAAAAGTGGGAGCAAGCCATTATTATAATGGCGCATTCCATATACTACTAATACATTCTTGTTAACTTCTTTTATAAATTCAATGGGGCAAATGTCTCAGACCAATCTACATGGATCCGGTCCCTGACGACAAGTGACACATTAAATTTGAAAAAAGAATGATAAAATTTGAAAGGAAATTTCACATTTGAAAATTTTTTATTTTAAATATAAAATTTGACTTATCAAATTTTAGAGAATTTTTTTTTTTTTTACTTGGTAATTTGAATCTTGAAGATAAAATTTAAATTGTTACTATTGAATAATAAGATTTACAAAAAGTAAGATAAAAATTTGAAAGAGGAGTTTAGTAGTTTATGAAAATTTTACCATTGAGTGTTATTTTTAACATGCATATATTATTCTTCTCAGAATTTATTAAAAAAAAAAAATGAAATGGTCGAATAATTAAATTTTAAAGAAAATTTTACCATTGAAAATATTTAAGTTTCAAATCTAAAATTTGAATAATCATATTTCCAAAAAGTAAGATAAAAATTCGAAAGAGAATTTTATGAAAATTTTATCATTGAATATGTTATTTTTAACATGGATATGTTATTCTTCTTAGAATTTATATATAAAAAAATATGGAATGATCAAATAATATAAATTCTAAACCAATTATCGCACGAAGTGCGAAATCTGCGCATCTAGTTAGTAGAAAAACAAATAGAAACTCATAGTGATACCCAGTTGCCCACAAGCAAAGCCAACACACATTAAGTAAGCCAAGGATATGAGATGTTTACAAGAATTTGGACATTTAACAAAGACCATATAACTAATTTGTTATTTTCAAATCTCGATGAACATAGTAACACAATTGGCATTTCTAGAAACCTTGAGTCATAAGAAACGATTAGACAAGATTATCCCATGCAGAAACTATTGGGAACCAAATTCGTGGGTTAATTCTTTGATTTTACTCTCTAGTTTAAGATTGATTTATTATCATATAAATACTAAAATTAACAAGCAAGGAGAAATGCTTGCATTGCTCAAAAGAAAGATGCAACTTACACTCGCACTTTTCCTAGTTCAGTGGAGGTGCAGTAAATATGATGCAAGTTAGACTCTAACATGCAGCAAGATTGCCACATGAAAACATAGATATTTTTCCCATTATAGCAAAGAAACAAACGGTCCTACTAACTTCATGGATTATTTAATGCATAACTTAGCATGCCTTAGCATGTAGAAGCATCAATCCTAACTACTACCCTTTTCCTCACATTTTCCAAGTCAACAAGTCAGCTTTACAGTTTTGAAGCTCCCTCTCTTTCTTAAAGACTACTTTGATGTTTGGCCGTCACAATAGTAAAGCAAATGAGCCAACTAATTTTCTCTACACTTCCATGAAGCAGAAACCTCACCAAGCAGCTAGGATACATGATTCCACTAGCAACACCACCACTACTTTTCATGACCCATTTCCACTTGCTTTTTTTTTTTTTTCCCTTTTCTTTTCTTTTCTTTTTCCAGTCTATTTTCCCCGCATTTTTTTACATAGAACATATAAGAAAACATACGATTTGATCATAATAGATCATAAGGTGCTTCCAATTAGGCAGAAGCCCATTCAAAGTAATGGCAGCGGGCACCTCTAGTTGTGGTCCAATTTCCACACCCAAAGAAAAGGCTCCCTTGCTTCGGCCCTGGTTTCCTGATCATGCCCCTACTGCTTTTTACCCCGCAGTAACAGTATGGGTGATACTGAATCATGGGGGTATTCATTTCCCTTCCTTTGTAGGCGCAATAAGGAAAAATTATTGGTTGTTCAGGAGCCTGCTTCCACACCAATGGTCGATCTGCAGTCTGCCACATTATCGAATTCGTAATGGAAAACCTAAAACCCCGGTGCATGAGTAGCGCCAGAAGGCGAGCAGTATTTTTGGCATCATCAAGCCCACAGTGGGCACGACCCTGCCAGGCCAAGCCAGATATTTCAACAGCCTCCTTTAGATTGCAGCGCACAGCACCAAAGACCTCACGAAATGGAATCCTCAAGTTGATCCAGCTAACAGAAGTTAAGAAGCAGAAAACAAAAGTCAGTTGAAAAATCAAGTTCTGACAAAACATAGGTCAATATTTACTTCTGAGCTACAGTATTTACCGGTTGAAATAAGGTGGTTTCCTTATTTTCTTGAATCGGCACTCAGATTCAAGCATCACCCGGCAATCCCAGTTAGACCAAGTAACCACAGCAAAGTTTGAGTTCTTTATTCCCTTTTTCTCAAGCCACTTGTCATGCCTAAGTAAAGCCTCACTCAATGTAACACCTCTGTCTACCTGAACCCAGACAATAAGAAATATAATTAACAATCTACATGGACAGGCAAGATATAGGAGAAACTAAATATCTATCGATAGGACAGGAACCCGTTAAATAACAATTGCCACCTTTCTATTCATGAAGTTCAATCTAGCATGCATCTTATGATGTGTTACAGCCATTGAGCCCATATTTTTAACTTAGAAACAGTTTCATCATTTATGAACATGAATTAATCAGATAAAACTCAATGGATATCAATCGTCCAATAATATACTAATGGGATGGGAGGCTAAAGATGCAGCTATGCAAATGGTGAGAATCAGCCACAAAAAGAGACTCAATTGAAACTAGTATGTCAAGAGTATCACTGATATTTCTAAACATCCTTGTTTTCATCATCTTTCCATTTTCACATCACTTCAACTTTCTTGCAATTAAATGACATAAAAAGTGATAAAAGAGAATTAAGAAAGTGATTTTAGGGAAAGGTCCAGTGGAGAAAGGGAAGGGTCAAGATATTAGTGAAGCCCACTTTACTAAACAAGAAGCTAAACCTGTTAGTTGGCTAAGGATGGATAGGTCCGAGAACTGAGAAGAGTACCAGGAGACGGGAGACGGTGGTTAGTGGGTCAGATTGAAGTATCCAGGAAGCAGAAGAGAACTGGGAGGATCTAACCCTAAACCCTATAACTGATTCTTTTTCACCACTTCCCTCGTTACTGATCCCAGTTTGCACGAAAGGTCAAACAGTAGTTGGTGTCAGATTTGAACTTGTTAACAATAACAGAAAGAGACAATTTTTTGAACAATTGTAAATGAAAGAAGTAATTTTTTGAACAATTCAATCAATAGAGGAAGACACAGAACACAAAACATCAATTAAAATCTCCCCACCAAGCCCAAAAATAAATAAATAAATAAATAAATAAATAAATAAATAATTATGCACTTTTTTTTTTCCTAACGGTCACAGAAGACAATTTAGTAGTGAATGAGACTGGTAGGGGTCACCACAGAAATTGACATCTGTGCAAAGGCAATCACCATTTGCAAATTCAAATATCACATAAACCATGATATTTTATATCGCAGAAGGGCAAAATTGTGGGCCAACCTGCCCTTTTCTGCTGTTTCCTTTTAGATATAGAAAGTAAAGACTGGGTTTTGTATTAACAAACCTGAATTTGCTGGATACCAGTCAGATCCTTGCAGAAATCACTAAGCAGCTGATTGCAGGTAGGCCTCACATATGTCTGGAAACAAGCTTCCAGCTGGCCAGTGACACTACTCACTATGACAGATGGAAACTCAATTATTTCTTGAGGGTGGGGATTTTTATCCTTGTCGCAAGTAGCCTCAAAGTCTATGACCACAAAATACTGAAATTCTTGATATTGCTCCCGTGGGTAACCCTGAGCAACCATATTATATGGAACATACTGAGGCTGGCTCTCAAAAGGATAAGGACAGAAATGGCTCTCGAAAGCATTTGTTTGGCATTGCTGGACCTTGTGAGAATTGTAATGGCAGGCTGTCCAGGTGCTGTAGTCATGGTGATAATTAGGTTTACCACGAAACTCAATGGAAGGATCAAGAAATTCACTGCCTAAATAGCGATTAGGTTCAACAACATCCCCAGCAGGATGAGTACCAGGCTCATTTTTAAGCTGTGTCAAGCCTTCCATAGAATTTCCATTGCACTGAAAATTGCAAGGGGGACCCTTGCCCTGGAGGCACTTTAGGGATGCCTCACAGTTTATTTGCATATGTTCTGCACAAAGAGAAAAACAGAGAAAGAAACAGGATCAAAATGAGAATATTTTATCTACAAGGTCAGAGACAAAAAATTCTCTGCACCAAGAGGATGGTACAGAATCAGGTTTCACAATCGCAACAAGGAACGGATTAGAAAAAAAGTGCAAGGCTACGTGTAAATCAAAATTAGGTAATTTTCAATTAAACCTATAAAGGAATGTGAAATAACTGATTATCCATGTCTATCTGAATCAAATAAGATATATTTGATAAATTCAAACCAAACATGGTTCTTAGCTAGTTTTCTTTCCATTACCATCTTCGTATGAAAATGATAGACTATGAACTTCATGCAGTATCAACTATAAAACCTAGTAGCCTTTTCTCGTTATATTTATATTTATATAATATAAATATAAATATAAATAAACTACTATAAATCACTAACTGAAATTTACTTTTCTTAATTTTATTTACCTTTTAGAAAAATAAATAAAATAAGTATTTTAACATTTATACTAAAAATAAAAAAGACAATGGGTTGATAGGCACCTACCTTCCTTCAATCCAGTAGTGTAGTATTAGTGGTAACAATAATAATTCATCCAAAATGAAGTTCCAAAGCTCTACCTCTAGATAGCTAGATGTCACGGTATATGGGAAGCAACTCAACAATAAGACAAAGTTAAACATTGAAGATATCTATGACCATTATTAGACTTAATAGAATGCCTAATTCTAGAAGTATCAACCAAAAAAAAAAGGTTTGTATAATATGGCTACAAAGAAATCAGGCTTATGGAGATTTGGTTAGAAGTAATAAGTTCTAGTTGTGGTGATTACTCCTCGATAGTTGAGATGCCAAAACAAAGCATGCCTTATTAAAATTGTCTGTCAGCTTTTTGAGGCAATGACTTACTACATTTTCTACTTTTTAAATACATATTATTGAGTAACAAGTTGAGTGACAACTGACAAGGGTAGCCTAATGCACCAAACTGTCAGTCTCTCACCTGATTAGCTATTGGGAGAGATGTTTGCAACTTACCATTGACAAGCGGATAGTTTCTACTATCCTGCAGGTCACAAAGTTTCAACCTTATTGTTGATGAAGTGAGAAGTGGAAGGAAGGAGGAGTAGGGGAAAATTGTTAAAATAAAATTTGACTAACTATTAACCGTCAGAAAATCAATGATAGCGGTAGAATAGAATTGAAACTCATTTCGAATGCTATGGATAAAATTGAATCAAATTATACACTAAGGGTGGTTTTCGAAACTTTTCAAAAACATCATGTTCAAAAAAAAAAAAAAAAAAAAATACTCTGCTCCTTTAATAAAATGACTGATACAATCCTGAAATGAATTTTTTTTAGGCCCAAATAACCTTAATTGGGTGCTACTGAGGGATTGACCACAATAGATAAAGAGTGAAGGGGCTAGGTGTGGTCTTGTAGATGCAACTAATAATTAACGGATGTGCTTCTGGAATGCATCACTCATCATTAGTTGTATTAGTACTCCAACTAAATAAATTAAAAGGATTCTTGTTATGTAAACCTAACACTACTCAAGGAATACTTTGTTTAACCTCCCACTTTTGTAACATGAACAAACATAGACCTAATTGAAAATTTGTATGCATTATAGATACATGATTATAATTTGCAACATATAAGAACCAAATAAAATTTGAGTTTAAGTATAAAAATCCCAAAGTAATTAAATCAAATTTTAACCGATGTAGTTACTTCTTGTTTTTTTTTTTTTTTTGTACCAAAGATAGGTTGGGGGAGAGGCTCGAACCCGATGTAGTTACTTCATTGAGGGAAAATTTTATTTAAGGATTTTCTAGACAAATTAAAAAAAAATAAAAAAATTCATGAAGATGAATGAATAATAAAAGCAAGAGGATAAGAATTCCTCTATACAAAAGCAACACAAACAAAAGATTTATCTACAAAGCAAAGCTTTCTAGTCCCTCAAGAAAGAGGATAAAATTTTATTTGAAGTTAAACTTTGAATTTTAATGAAGACTAACCTTACTGACTATACCACTGCAGATCCTGTTTCCATTATTTTTAACTTCTTTTTTCCACAATATTAACCTTCTAAAACAATTTTTGAAGGGGTTACAAATGTAAAGAAAGGTAATTAAGTTTCCAATTATGAGTAGTTTTTACTTGCAGTCATATTTTCTCCCTAAGGTTTGGTCCATTTTGCAACAATGATGAACTCAATCCAACTCTCATGAGGTGTTTGCTTATGTGAATGTTGTATTCAGTAGACAGAATAATTTGGTGTACCTTTTCAATCACATCAAAATTTACAAAGAAAATTCCCTATAAACCATGTAAAAAATAGAGTAATAGGACAAGGTCAATGAAGAATTTTGCAATGGACTAATAGATTATTGAGGGGAACAAGTGCCAAATAAATTCCTGAAGACTTGCAACACAGGACTTGTGGGTCTGGTCCTTTGATGAACTGGGATGGGAAAGTAATAAAAGGACAAAACTTGTCCAGTATTGCAATTCAAGGATACACTTCATATTTTTTTTCTTAGGAACCTATAAGCCCATCACAAAAGTCCTTGGAACTTACTTGGTACTCTTTTTTTCCCCTAGAGATCTATAAGTCTATTGCAACATTCTTTAGAGACCTACTTGTCCTATTACTCCAAAAGATAAAAGGCAACTTAACAAGAATAACAGTGCCCATTAAGCCACTGGTAATAATCAATTAATCATTGTAATGCTACATTATATTATCATTTGACAATACTTTAAAATGTACAACATGTGATGACTGAGTACTAAACAAACAAGAAAGACTAATGAAGAGAGGTTGTAAACAAAAATCATGAAATCAAAATGAGCGGACTTTCATTTTGAGACTGAAGCTTGAAATTATATTGGATTTGAGAGTGAAAACTATATACCGCAATATGGCAGATCTCAATGCATAACACTCATACTGGCATTAAAATCTACCCTTAAAATTTATGTGGCTTTAAGGCTGCGTTTGGAAAAGAGACTGAGACTGGAGGACTGAGACTAAGAGACTGAAACTAAATTAGATTTGTATATTGTGTTTGGTTTAAATTGTATTAAATTGAATTGTGTAGAGACTAAAAAGAATAAAATGACTAAAACACCCTTATAAACCCTTTTCCTCTTCCTGACCTCCCCTTTTCCATCACAGTATTCAATTTCCAAACTACAAATGGTGACAACAATCAATAAGGATTGTAACAACAACAAAATTTAACAAAAATTATTATTAAACCTAGCAAGTTTTTAATTAACAAAAACTTAACAAGAATCAAACAAATTTATAATATGTTCTGTTATCTAGGGTTCAATTTTGAAGAACACTTGAATTCTCACTGGAAACCCAAATCTCAAGATTAGCAGATGATGACGAGATTTCTAATGCTTATGTAACTCAACCTCCCAATGATAAAAATATATATACAAGAACTTGAAATTAGCTAATGATAAAAGTATATAGAAAAACTAAACTGGTTCCAGTTACTAATCAAAAGCTACCATCCAGAAACTTATGAAGGATAAGGGCCAACACACTTTTACATTAATAAATTATTCACATCAGTGACAAATATAGGAAATAACCAAGAAAAGACAACAAGAAGCAATGCTTGTTAGATTAATTGCAAAAAGAACACACACATACAAGAGCATATGACATAACATTACTTCAAAGTAGAACAGCTCCCCAACCAGATCTAGCAGCTGACACAAATTCCCAAGGCAGATTCAGTTTCGGTACACAAAAAAATGACAGAGTGGGGGAAAAATCTTTTAAAAGATTTAAGAAGCAAAACAAGGAAGAGAAAAAGAAAAAGATAACTGCTTTGGGAGACAGAGATTTAATCTTTGATGGCCATGAGAAGGGGCTTCTTTGGATGGCACCATTGTAGGCATTCACAGTAGTAGCAACGGTGACAGAACTCGACGGCGCCAGCTCCTCCTCTCCTTCCTCCTTTTCTTTTCCGTCAACAACTCTCTCTCTTCACCTCTTTTCGATCTAATGTCAAGGATGAGTAACTCGCCCAATGTTGACGGTGGTGTGGATGATGGTTATGGGTTTTGGTCATGGTGGTGCTATAGGTGTGAGAAAGAGAACAACGAGGTGCAGTGGATGTCGGAGATGAGGTTGAAGATGAGAAAGAAAATGGAGGTGATGGTGAGTGAGAGTTTCAAAGGTGAAGGGAGAGAGTGGTGGGTGGGATAAGGTTGGAATTTAAAAAGTTAAGCATGGGTAATTTAGGAATAAAATGTTATTAAAATTTCAGTCTTAGTCCCAGTCCCCCAGTCCCCACTATTTGGAGGTACTGAAAATACTGAAATTTTGGGAACTGAGACTGGAATTTTAGTTCCAGTCTCTGTCCAACAAACACAATACTGAATTCCAGTCTCCCAGTCTCAGTCCCAGTCCCTCTAAACAAACGCTACCTAAATGTTCTAAAACAAACACGACAATAAAATCCTATTACATTCAGCATGACACTAACGTAAAGTCCTGATGTAACAGGATGCATAGTATGAAGATGTAAGGATACATTCCTACAACATCCTGTTAATTGAAGAGAGAGAGGAGGACAAGCAATGGTAACCCGAATCATAAAATAAACAAGGCGTTCGTTTCCCCTTGAATAACAAGACAAAGAAACACCAATAAAAACTAGCAATTGAGGCAAAATGCAGACTGAACTGAAAGTCTGAAAGGCAATTATTTACAATTTGGTTCAAACGTGCAATCATTTATATTCAAGAAATAAGATTCAAAAAAAAAAAAAAAAAAAAAAAAAAAAAAAAAAAAAAAAAAA
>JASCZI010000350.1:7763-18005 GCA_036250425.1 Stylosanthes scabra
TCATTTGCCTTTTCATTACTAGTCCAAAATTAAAGAGCATTCAATCAAAATATGGAAACTATGTTCTAGAAAGCATTGAGGCTCTACTTTTTCAAAGAACATTATTAATTTATTATTAATTGGAAAAGTAAGTCTAATTGCACTCAAAATGAAATTGGTCTTTTTTTTTTTTTTTACTTAAAGTAGAGAAGGAGATATACTAGAGAAGCTGAAAAAAAATAATAAATCATTATATATGCAATCATCTCTAGTCACCTTCAGCAATAAATTTTCAATTGTTATTAACGTTGAAAAAGTTAATTATCCCATCCTTTAAACTATATATTTGTAAATTTTTTTTAAATGACTTGTTTTTTTATAAGAACAATGGGAAAAAATATACATAAACACATTTAAAGCGTAATAAACTCTTCACAATAATTTAATGAAGTCATCAAGAATTTAGCTAGAACCACTGCAAATGTTAAGAATAAAGTGCACAATTTTTTTGGTGACTGAATAAAGTGCAATTATAACCAGTGTAAATATATTTTGTTATTCAAATTCTTTGTTTGTTTAATTTTTGGTGTAAGATAAGCTTTTTGAGTTTTATCAATTTTTTCTGTGAATTATTATGTATAATTATGTATGCACGAGAAAACAAAACAACAGGAATTCACGCCTATCTTGTCGGTTGAATTATTTATATAAAAAAATGATAACAAGCGTGGCATACTTCTGTGCCTTTAATTTCATGAAATTATATACACTTAATTACTTATTACTAGTTACTAGTTAGTATACTTTCTATTTGTGTGTGAGTATATATATTCTAGTGTTTCAGGATAATTATTATGAGATGGGCAAAGTGTATATACCTTTGGAAGATTTTTCGGTGGTATATTCGGTATACCTCTAATATGTAATCATTGATTTTAATATTTATTATTTACAGGTATACCGAATATATCAGTTATCGAAAAACTTTCCTATAGCATTTGATTATGACTACGAGCATATAATTATTAGAATCCAGGGTTAATTTTATTCTTCGTATAATAAATTGTTGCCACTCATATTGCGGCCATAGGCGGCTGTCACAATTGCTCTTTTGTGACGCTTTCTTCTTTTTTATGTATTTTTTTCAATTTTATTTGATAATATTATACATGTAGTAGTAGTCAGATTACTTTGTTAAATATATGATTAACAATAGTCAGACCATGAAAAGGACAAAAAAATTGATAAAAAAAGTTAAATTTTTAATTAGCCAATATTAATCAATTATTTTAATTATAAAAGTTTTTATTAATTTTTAGAAAATTTAGAAATTATTATGGCTTAGACTTTAGAATTTAAAATAAAAAATTATATATTTGAAAAAATTGACTGATAATTGAACTTCTAAAAAAAAATCATATTGGGTTCTCGATGAAATATCTCTTCTTTTCTCTAAATTCTAATTAGAGATAACTACTACAATTCTATATGGGAAAAATAAATAAATAAAATTCAACGTATGAACTGGCATCTAATAATAATCAATTTTCCATGTAGTATATATAACTTTAGATGAGTTGGACAAATGAAAATTCTAAAACTGAAATTGCTTAAATTCAAATGTCATGCTATTTAATCATGTTCAATGGATAGTTCCATAAATAGATTTTGCATAATAATAATAATAATAATAATAATAATAATAATAATAATAATAATAATAATACTGCATAGTTGGATGATTGGAGCTTGTCAATAATCCAGATATGAAAAAGAATTTAATTATTATATTATTTATAAATAAATCAAATACGATAAACTCGAGCAAGCAAACATTCTCATGATTGGCAGCTAGGAATTGAACGAGTTATGGATGGAATTTTGTACGAGTCTTATTCTTATCTATGCTACATCAAACTTTAAACACAAATCGCTTCTTAACAATCTTAACATCCTTTTCAAATTTTCATTTATTAATACACATTTTCTTTTTCCCTCAACATCCCTTTCAATTTTTTTTCTTTCTGGTAGTTGATTGCTATTAAGATTTCAGATAATAAAAAAAATAATGTTATTTGAACAAGTGGTTTTGACTAACCAAGTTCAATCAAGTAATTCATTTTTATACTAAATAGAATATTATTTCAGTATAAAATAGTATGAAAAATTGCACATAAATAAAGTTCTATTTGACATCAAAAAGTCTTTTATTTAGCATAAAAATAAATGACTTGGTTAGACTTGGTTGAACAAAATCACTTGTTCACATAGAATTATTGAATAAAAATTAAAACATACTTTAAAAAATATCTCTGATGTTAAATTTAATTCAATTTTATACCCCTAATATTTTCGAATAACTTTAAATCCACTTTTATCGTCAAATTTTTTATAGTTCACATATGGTCAAAATTTTTTATATACCATCCACACCATCAATACCTATTAAATGTGGAGATTTGATGAGCTTCATAGAAGTCATGACGCACGGTGAGATTGGCATCGACATGGCAAGGAGGAAGAGATAATGATGGTGGCAAACGTTGGTGATAGGAAGTGTGTTTGAAAAGAAGAGTGATTTAAATAGAGAAGAAAGATGATTTCATAATTATGATAATGAAGATGAATCGTATTTTGAAGGTAAACTTGGAAAAATATCATTAACAATATATTAATCATTAAATATTTGATAGTAAGGGTAGAATTGTTGAGGGGTATAATTGAAATTAATGCAAAATATTAGAGACAAAATTAAATTAAATTAAACATTATGGATATTTTTGAAATTTGTTGCAGACGTTAATAAAAAAAAATACTTTGTCCATACTTTTATAACTATTTCATAAGTTCTAAAAAATTTTGGAAATTAGGCTATTTCTAAAGTATTTTAAAACATTTTTATTAGCAATCCAAAAATTGCTTATTAAAATAATTTATATTTTTTTTAATCAGAAAAAAGTAAAAATACTTTTTTATTTTATTTTAAATATCTTACCTCAAAGAATAATCTCTTTCACATTTTGTCATAGTAAGAACCCGAATTAAATTTTTTATTTGATTAAAAAATTAGGTTGTTTATTTATCTGGAAAAAAATAAAAAAGATTATTTAGGAATTAAATTGAAATTTATTTTTTAAAATAAATAAAAAAAATCCCAAATTTACCAAAGTATGCATGCTAGGTGGAATTTACATTTTTAGGCACGCCTTACTAATTTCGGGCTCTGCAGTTCCGAAATTGGTAATACTCCATTTTCGGGCTCTACAGTCCCGGAATTGGGCCATCTAATTTTTTAAGCCCAATTCCAGGCTTGCAGAGCCCGGAAATGGAGTATTTCCAATTTCGGGACTGCAGAGCCCCAAAATGCCCCGTCCTCTATATAAAGGGGCCAGACCCGGAATTGAGCTCACAAAACCACCTTCTTTCTCCATATTTTCCATTCTAGGCCCCCAAAAATTGTTTCCAAGCTTGTGTGACATAATGGCTCCCCGGAGTCGTTCCAGAAGACAGGCACGAGAAGATGCGCGGGGAGAAGAGGCGGACGAGGCCGGTCCCGCGGCGCAGGCAGGACCAGTGCCGCAAGAAGAGGAGGATCTGCACCGACTTAACCGTGTATGGCACATCGCCGGAGCACTGGTTAGTTTTTAATTTTTTTTAAAGAAACGAAGTTTGTATTAGTTTGTATTGATATGCATTTTAATTAACATTAATTAATTGATTAAGAAAATAGTTTGATATAATTTATTATGTGTGTAGCTAATGTTAGTTATTATGCTAAAAAAAAATAGGACAGTGGTATAACAAATCTAGATTTATTATTAGTATCGTTGTGTAATTAAAATTTAGTTTTTAATTAAAATTATTTAAAATCCGACGGTTCCAAAAAATATTTTACAAGTTTATGATTAATATGTGAGCGTATTTGAAATCTACTTTTTAATCAATGTTTATAGGTGTGCTATTAAATTTAATATTGCAAACAATAATTAGATATGCACTTCCTAAATTTTTGTAGAGGGAGAGGATATTATTGCCCAGACGTTGTTCATTCCTCATGCCCGTGCCGGACCGGCTGATGTCGTTCATGAAAGAGGCGGGATTCGGGCAGGCCATCCAGCTCCGGGACTTTGTTTTCGACACTCCACTCATTTAAACATTTGTGGAGCGTTGGCAGCCGGAGTCCCACACATTCCATCTCTCGTGGGGTGAGTGCAGTATCACCCTTTAGGACGTGGCGTATCACTTAGGGCTGCGTACTGACGGGGATCCGGTGGGTGGCCACATGCGGGAGTTCTAGCTCCATTACCAGCAGGACCCATGGGAGATGGTCGACTAGCTCCTCAGTGCACGACCACCCGTTCTGGCCAACGGGCCGAGCGCGAAGGAGGTCTTTGCCATTCGCATGGTTTGGTTACGGGAGAGGCTTCAACACATCCCGAGGATGCCGACGAGCCGACCTTTCACCAGTACACCAGATGCTACATCCTCTTGTTCATCGGCGGATACCTCATGCCCGACAAGTCGGGCAACCTGGTACACTTGCGGTGGCTTCCACTGTTGAGGGATTTTGGTGCATGTGCGGGCTTGTCTTGGGGCAGCGCGGTCCTAACTTGGACGTACCGGTCGCTGCACAATGCGGCAGAGAGGAGGACCACCGACATAGCCGGATGTATCCCTCTGATTCTGTGCCATGCTCCTCCTCCGCCTCCGCCTCCGCCTCCGCCTCCGCCTCCGCCTCCCTCCCGCATCCGATGTTCAGCATGGGCCGTGGATACCAACATATTCATCACCTCCGGTGATGGGATATCCTGTGTTTGACCCGAGTTGCGTTGATCAGAGTACGCGATCCCACTATCTTACCACGCGCCATCATCATATCATAGCCACTCCTTTGACAGACACAGCGCCTGATACCGACCATGACCCACCCAGACCAGAGCTCCACTGAGCTGGATCATGGAGCACCAGATCCACCCGTATCCGATACTCCACCCGCAAATCCTCCGCCGCCACCACCCCCGGGCAGACCTCACAGGGCCACCAGACCTTCCCCTTGTGGTACTGGAGGTCACATCCATCCACGCGGCGGCCGCAAGTAGTTTTATGGTTGTACTTAGGCAGTTACTTATGTATTTGTTATTTCATGCATTTGTTATCATGTATTTGTTATTTCAAACCATTTAACTAGGCAATTACTTATGTATTTTATGGGTTATTACTTATGTATTTGTTATTTATATTCATGCTGCATGTTTATATTTGTGCGTCTTCATTTCAATGTATTTAATTGTCGCGACAAGTTTAATATAGCCGTTAACGAAAAACGGAAGTGAAACGTTTTTAATACTCATGATCCGAATAAAAACAAAGCTGCAACATACAACTGAAATGAACACCTAAACATGAAAAATACAACTAAAACAAACAAAAATACTCATAAACCCTAAACATGGAAATTAAAAATAATTTTCGGATCTAATTCCGGGCTCTGCAGTCCTGGAATTGGCAATACTCCATTTCCAGTCATTGCAGTCTTGGAAATGGGCCATCTAATTTTTTAAGCCCAATTCCGAGACTGCATAGCCCGTAAATGGAGTATTACCAATTCCGGGGCTGCAGAGCCCGGAATTAGTAAGGCGTGCCTAAAAAGATAAATTCCTCCGGCGTGTCTATTTTGGTAAATTTAGAATTTTTTATTTATTTAAAAAAAATCCAGTTAAATTAAGTATTTATAATATTTAAGAGAAAAGAAAAGTAGCTAGGTACTATTACTACTCGGTAACTCAATTGTGAAGTCCTGTGACTTTCTCGTGGATCCATTAATTGCGGCATAATTTTCTACATCACACAAAATAACTAACAAACATAAATTGTCATTTTCTAACTTCCTCTTCTAATTAATTCATCTGGGTTTCTACTTTCTACTACACTTCACCTTTTTACACTGACAATTTTACATTCCATTTTTCATTAGGTATGAGTAGACACTACTATTCAATTATTGAACTAGCAGAAGATGGAAACTGTTAAAATAAATTGGTTACTAAAATAATCCATATCACCTTACCTTAATAACTAATGTGTATCTATCACTCTGTCACCACCATTGCCATTGCATGCATTTTAATTTGTGCATCCATGAAAATTGACTATGATTAGGTGTATGCATACATGACTATTGAATAATTGTAGCTGGCATTTTATGTATACCCTCTTGCCCCATATATATCAATTAATGAAGTTTACCTAGATACTTTAATAATAAGGAGATTAATCTTCTCTTTTGGAAGGGTATTTTAGGAAAATGATGATCCTTCATTGTTATTACAACTAATTACTATATATTAATGAGAATAGTGTTCCATATCTAGTGTCATCTTTAATTAACCACATTCCAATGAGAACAAGAAACTAAGATAGATCTTAATTAATTGTGTGCAAGATAAAATGGTAGCGGTATATCCAATAGTTAATTAATTTTTATTATTAAAGGAATAATAAGAAGCTAAGTTTTATTGTTTTTTTTTCTTAATTGAAGTTCTTAATATATTAAGAAAATTATAAATTTGTTTACTTTCAAAACCTTGAACACTCCTTAAGAAAAGTCTTTGATAAATATAATTCTTAGTGCACTTTTTATTATGTATTTAGTAAGATTTAATTAAAATGCTTAAGTAATCTGTTTAAAATTTTACATTAAAAACTTAAATATATTTTACTTATATATTTTTCAAAAATTTCCTTAATATTATAATAATCACTAACAAAGTTCAATAGATATATATGAAGGAAGTTTTTTTTCCTTTCTTTATGCTATACCACCAAATAAGAATTAATGAACCAATGGAGTTTAATTGATTAGCAAAACATTTATTAAGTATTTTTTTTCCAAGGTTGAAAGAGAGACTTGTGTTGTTTGTTCTTTTTAATGTGACATTGGGGTCAATATCAAAGGGTGTCACTTTATGAAAATGCCATTAAATATGCTTGACCTAATCACCGGCTGTCCTAGAACCCTAATTAAATGATAGTTATGTCCGGGTTGAGGTAATAGTTATAGAACAAGTCAACCAACCTCTAACAATTAATATTTTCATTTCAATTTGGATGTGAAAAAGCCTCTACAAGCCCATGTGAATGTTACATATGGAGGGGCCCTTCAATTTACGTCACTATCCCATTGGTATTGGGATATACCCTTTTTTTTTTGTTTTTGCAAAAAAATTTCCCTAATTTTTCTCCTATCATCATCTAAGGGTATCTAGCAAGGAGGACAAGTGGAAGGTGTGTGCCTTTATTTTTCCATCTTTTATTTTTTACTCAATGTATTTGGAAATATTTTATCCCAAAAGCATTGAATTTTTAATATCTAAAAAAAAAAGAGAAATTTTTTTAAAAAAGATAGGGACTATTTTTAAAAATGATTAGAATTACATAATTTTGGGTTAAAAGAAACCATTCTAGTAAGGATACAATTAGAAAAAATTAATTAAAAAAACTAAAATAAGAGATTTTATTAAATGAAAATTTTAATTTTAAGAAGTGGGAGCTAATTGAAAGGCCAAACCCACAATGGGGTATGGAACCTTTCATGTCACTTGCCATGGTTTCCATTCCAATTTTGAGAAAGTGACCAAAGGTCCAAAGTTTCCTCCTAGTAGGCTTAAATTTTTTAAAAGAGATATTCTTTTTATACATATATTATTCATTTAAAAAAATTAAAAAAGCTTAAATAATCTAATTAGTTTACCCTTTTCGAATAATGAAATATAATACACGTAATTGAAAATGTCCTGCCTTAATTAAGAAAAGATTAACATAAAACTGCTCCACTTGATTACATGTTAAAGAATAATTAATAACAGCAAATGCTCATCTTTATCATAGTGCAAATAAAATTTATTCGTTGCTTGCCACTTCCCCTTGTCCCTAGCAAGAAAGTAGGGAAATTAACTATATATTTCTATTCAACTATTGTCTCTCATCTAACAAAAAAACAATGAACAATAAAGGAAAAGAGAAACCATGGAGAATGTAACTAAAGAAGAGGAAACTTCCTTTGTAGAAGTTGTCATTAAAAATGGGAACTTCATTGCTATTTATATTCCACAAAGGGAACCAAATCTCTCTTGGTAAATGTAGGTCCCTTCTGAATGAGCACCCTTAATTTAATTACTATGGCTAGAGGTTGCCATAAATTTCTTTTATATATATATAGATGTGGTAATATTATACATAGTATTTTCAATTTTTATTCTTACCATAATCTCCTTAGAGAGTATATCGCTGTAATGCTTATAGGAAAGTTGATAGTACATTTTACTAAATGAAAAAATATTCAGTTTTGAGTACACCAAATTTCACTATACAATATATATATTAAGAAATATCTTATGTAACGTGACATTCCTTTGTAAATTAAAATCAAGTATGGTCTACGTTAACTTTATCCGACGAAAATAAGATTAGAGGCCAACTTGAGTTGTAGAAACATAAGATATAAGTCAAATTTTAAGGATTAGATTAAAGCTTGAGTACAACTTTAGAGATCAACTGAAATACTGTCTTCGAGTAAAACTAGAAATATTCAAATTTTAAGGATTAGATTGAAGCTCGAGTATAACTTTAGAGATCAACGAAATATTATCTTCTAATAAAACTAGAAAAATTCATTGATTTCGCATTTATTACAAATCTCGGATTCGCATTTATCAATAATATGATTTTTTGAGAATATATAAGTGTGAGACATCCCTAATCTTATAATTTAGTTTTTTGGATTGAATTAAACTTATATAATCTCAATTCTAAAATGATATTAGAATCTATTTAATATAATGTTATTGAGTCACCTATAATGTTATTGAATCACCTACTTATTTATTTTCATACTCTAGATGATTATTTTTAGAAATCATAATAATTAATTTTTATGATTATTTTTATTCCACCCCACTGTTGTTTTTTAGTGTGGGTCTAGTTTGAGTGACCAATACCCGAGGGGAGTAAAACAAGTGGTTGAAAGGGGGTAAAACAGGCAGTAAAAAGCAAAAGGCAAAAAAGCCAAACCTAGTGAGAGGTCTTGGTCTTGGGTGAGAACACTTTAGAGTCGGTGGCCACATTAAAGTTGAAATTATACACCATTAGCATCATAAAATGAGGGAATAATGCCAATGAACCTTCTAAGTTCTAAATCTCAATGGAGAATTTGACGAGCTCAACAGTAGCATTTATGTTGTCACGATTTCAATGGGAGAGAAAAGTAAGTGTGTGCATTAAGCAAAAAAGAGATTTGAATTCAAATCCCAAATGCTAAGATAAAGGGCTGCACATGCTTAAAGTGAAGTATCATATCATATTATCATTAATCAAATTAAATAAATAATAGAGGCTCCCCCTCCTTAATGAATGGTTCTTGGGATGGCCATTTTATTTTGAGGCCCCACCATCCCCCATGAACTGGAATTTTGGGGACTGTTGTTCACACTGTTGATACCCTAAACCCTTTGATTGAGGGATCATCTTCAAAGTAATAGAATTTTATATTATTATTAATATAATACTCACCATAATTGCAGGCCTAAATCTAAACTAAATTAATTATAAAAAACATTCAATTCAATTCAGCACTTATCTTACTACTAGTTTCCCCTCCCCTCTCAACGACTGTGTTTCACGTAAAAGAATTAGAATGTCATCGATAGGATTTAAAAAATGTAACCAAATTTTGTAAGATATCCTGAGTTCTTCATCACATTAAGAAAAACTTCAATGACTCAAACCTCAGATGAAGATGGTTGCAGATTTATTACCATAATAGTATATATAGTAAGCTAAGACATTAAAGAAGAAATTAAGGCTCAATTCTGAAAATCAATACAAGGTGATGAAATGTTCATAAATTATACTATAAATTGCAAATCAAAAGAAACAAAGAAAAAATTAAGAAAAAAATAAAATTAAAAAAAAAAAAAAGAGTATGATATGAGAGAGACAATAACAATAAACTATTAAACTCCACAAACAATGGCAGTAGCATCAACAAGTAACCACTGCCATTGAAGCTGAGAATTATGATCTCCGAATTCATCCATGATCCATCCCTATACATACATTTTTTTTCTTCCCTTTCACTGCAACCCTACTTACTCTTCTGTTTTTTCATTTTATTATTTTTTTTTCACAACTCAGAATATCCATAACAATTTGAAATCAATATGGATGAGAGACTTTCTCCTCTTACCTCAATTCCACTGTAACCTC
>JASCZI010000350.1:21687-51315 GCA_036250425.1 Stylosanthes scabra
TCAAAGCCAAAATTATTTGCAGTAGGTGTAACCTACAAGTTTTATAACGCCTAACTTATTAAAATAAGTAAATATTTGGAGAGAAAATAATAATGATAACATTAGGAAGTTGTTAGCATGATTGTGGAATTTTATAATGGAGAGTCGGTGGTGCCGAATTCCGGCGAGTTGACCCTGGATACCAGTTCGGCCGGTTGCCCAAACTTGGGTTCATTTTGGTTTAATTTATTTGTGCAGTTTTTGTTGGCCCATTGATCACGCGTTATTTTGGACTTATTTATTCTTTTCAGGAAAAGTGAGAAGCGGGGAACTTAGGACAGTGATTTATTGCGGAAGCGCCTTCTTTGGATGATGATGATGCAAAGAAAGCGAAGTGATTTTTTTTTTTTTTTTTATGATTTGGCGAAGAAATTAAAATATTTTCTAATAGATATTTGATTAAATTTTGATCATTTGATTTGTGCTATGAAAATTTGATGTATAATTAATGCTATCATTATGATAATTGTTCTTATCAGAAGACACTTAAATATTTTGATAATGAAATTTTTTTTAAAAACAAATAAACACTAATCCAAGAAAAAAAAAAGTTTAAATAAACATTTTTTTATGTCTAATTCTTTTTTTGGATTGTTTTATATTATCTAAAAATATTCCATCTAGAATAAATTTCTTATTAAACAGTCACCAAAAAAAATTGCTTATTAAACATAAAATAAGTATATCTATATATTAAATTACAAATGTTATTTTCTCCAGATTTTATCTTGTAAGTACCATTTTTATTCTAAAATTCATATATTAAAATATTATAAAGTAGTTTTTCTCGTGAGATTGACTTGAATCTAATGGAACTAATTAGAAACCAATATAGTTATTATTTCAACCAATTTCACATTTATATTGCTACACACTTTTTAAGTAATTCACTAGTTAATGCTATGCCAGGAAAAATAATAATAAAACAATAACTAGTATTAATAACCATGATCGATCGTATATGTAACCGATAATGAGTTTTGTTGAAAATTAATTTTAGTTAGTTTAATAATTAGTTTATTAATTCGCTTAGTTAAGTATTGTGAATTCAACTTTTATATTGTATATATAGCAAATTATTAGTCAATAATTGATTTTGAAATTGAGATTTAATCTGCAACGCTAAAAAATTAATTCTTAATGAGATACAGGCATACAAAGAAGAAGAATAAGAAGACAACAGATTTGTTTCAGAGCTAAGGTGGGATTTAACAAGAGAGCACCACTTCCATCCATGCATGGATGGGAAGCAAAATAGGGTGGATCTCAATATAAGTCAAATGGAAATACTTCTTTTTCATTCCATTTCCATTCTCTCTTTTAAACTTCTTTCCTTCATTATTCAAGAAAGTATTAATTCTATCTCCGTTAACTCGTTTCTAATTAATAAAAATAAAATTATGTAAGAAAATTAAACCCACTAACTGTCATATAGCCTTTGGACCTTTTCCATTTTCCACATACCCGTGATGGCGATAACTTATGAACGGCGCCTCTATAATTTATATGTGTCTTTATGCTTTTCAACAAATTCCACCGATTTCCACCATTTTTATTTTTTGTTTTTGTGAATTATGATCAATTTAGTTGTTAAAATCATTGTTGTCACCAAATATATTATAGAAAAAATTCTAAATGTATAAATATTTTTTCCATCAAGTTAATTTCAACTTAAAAAAAAAATATATACACTTGAAATTTTTCAGTGAAAATGAAAAGTATTCGATAATAATAATGTAGAATAATAGGTATCACTTTTAAGCAGATCCAAAAAAATTCGACAGAATAATAATGTAGAAAATAATATTACACTTTTAGCTTATATAATTTAAAATATACTAAAAAATATAATAATAAAATAATAATTTTATGGTAACAAGTGGTTTTGGCCAACCAAGTCTAACCAAGTCATTTATTTCTATACTAAATAGAAGACTATTTCAATGTCAAATAGAACATTATTTATGTGCAATTTTTTATACAATTTGACACCGAAATAATATTCTATTTAGCATAAAAATAAATCACTTGATTGAACTTGGTTAGCCAAAATCACTTATTCAAATAGCATTACTCATAATAAAAATGTTTTAAATTACAAAAAATATGTATATAGTTTTACAGTGACGAATTTTTTAGAATTGATTAGTATACGACAACATTTTATATTATAAAATCTAAATCTTTGAATATTTTATCTTATTGATAAATAATTTGGCAGTAATTTTTACACTAAGTTCTTTTTTATTTGAATATTGTCCCTTGTCATTTTGTTATTATTGGATATGGATAATATTTAGACTAATTTTTTTTATATTATTACTTCTCTTATAATTATTAGAGATAAATAATATATTTGAGTTAGACTTTTACTTATATTAAGTTAAATATTAAATATATTTAATAATTTAGTTTTTAGTATAATATTATTTTTTAAATATAAAATAAAAAATATATAATATATTATAAAACAACCTCTTTATTAATTCATGTTCAAAATATTGGGATGGAAGCTTATGCTCGCCCCTCTAGACCGGTCCCTGGTTTTAAGTTTTACATATTAATTTAATAACCAAAACAGTAAACAATTACATAAAAATATAAAATAGTTGCAATGGATAGTGTAATAACCAATTATTGTCCACGACTATCAACAAATTAAAATAAGTTTTTTTTTTTCTTCTAATTCTCACCTCTACATTATATTCAAGCATTACTATAGAATTTTATAGGTTTGAAAGAATCGTATAGAACTCAATTGAAAAATAATGCCAATTGGAATATCAACGTCGTGCTCTCATGTCAAACTTGACTATCTTTCATTGATAAGCTTGAAATATTAACTTCTTTCTAACCAAACCTGTTATGCTTGTATTATATATTTTATTTAGAATAAAAATAAATAATGTTGGAATATTAGTATGAAACTGTATGCAGACTAAGGTACTTCGGATTCAACATCATTTATTCATTATTCGGGAATGCTTTGTTACTCGTTTTCAACTAATTAAAATATTGTTGGACAAAGGTGTACGTTACATATCTATTTTTGGGGGTAATGTTATGTGATATACACTAAATTTGTATTTAGTAATTGTAAATATTTAGTATATATAGAATTAATTAAGAATTTAATTTTGATACACTACATATAAATATATAATACAAAATTAATTGATAAAAAAAATTTCTTTTTATATTGACAATGAGAAATCATGAATAATCATTTTAAAAACAAATATAATTAACTGCAAAACGTTTTATAGTATATTAAAATTAAATTTGTTAATTAGCAACATATCATTTGTTTTCTAAATTTTGATGGATCTTCTTAACAATACATAGAATGTAGCTTCCACTTTCTCCCATAGGAATATGCATGTATCACTACTTCTGGAGACGTATAATCTGCAATATACGAAACGCGTTTCAACCTTGAAAACTAGAAATGCTTAGCAACAATAACTGGCGCTAATTACTTAGCAAATTAATTTATTCAAAGATAATATTGTATATCCACAAATTGGTTTGCACCGAAGAAAAAATCTATAAATGGGTGAAGTTCCAATATTATCACTTAGATTAAATTATTTTACATAATATATTTTAATACATATTTTTCATATTATATTTAATTTGCATTGTCTTCCTAGCTATATATCTGTATAATATCAAAATAAAAAATAATAGTTAATTAGAAATTTAGAAAAAAAAAGTAATGGAATTAATTAAATAATAAATGTTGGTAATTCAAGAATGAAAAAAGGAAAAAATAAAAATCTAATTTATAAATCAACACAAATTTACCACTTTAAATCACAAATTAAGAAGAAGAAAAAAAAGCATCAACAATAGTAAATCTAAGTAAAATAAAATTTGTAACTTTTAAGGAAAATACTGTACCTTCTCTTTTACCATGACATAATATAACCTCATATTGTCTTCTTCTATCGACTTAAGCTTTTTCGGCAAATGCTAACTTCTCATGTTGCTCTCTTCTATCAACATTTTCGCAAGTTATCTCTCAATTTCGTACTCACTAGTTGTGGAATTGGAAATTTTTCTCCTGCCTCAATTTCACGACTACTGTCTGTAAAATTGAAAAAATATGATTTATCTTAATTTTAATTTTGTAAACTAAGAATTATAAATCATAGTATATAATTTCAAGTCTAAATTACTTTAAATTTTAATTTAACATTTGTGTCATTTTAAATATTTTGTTTTCTGTTAAATGAGATTTTTAAGGAGTTAGAGCATGTATAGTAGTTCAAAATTCTACCCCAAGTCCCCAATGTAAATGTGAGATTAAAAATTCAATTAATGTATGAATTAAAATTTTAAAGAAAATAAATTGCAGTCATTTTATCATATTTTTAAATTATTTAAAAATTTATTGGTTATTCTGAATTTTTTTGAAAGTTATTTTTGTGAGTGGTATAAATTTTGGGATAGTATTTTAATTGTTCAAAGAAGACATAAAAGATAATGAACCACTTTTTTTTTTTTTTTTTTTTCCCTGGTGTCTTTAATGAACCACTTTGAAGTAGCAAAAGTGTTGTCCCCTACTAAGGTTAATTAATAGGAAAAGGTAAATATTTATGATAATTGATAACGGTGGGCTATTTAGATGCATGTCATGACAAATTTGTTGTGCGACTCGTGATTTGCGACGCTCTTCTTTGTTGCCGTTTGGGATTGCACTTGGAGGGATACCACTCTTGTGCTGCGCATCCACATGAGTCTTCGTACGCCTACGATGAGGTGGAGACATAACTAAAATCAGAATAAGAAGAAAAAAGAAAGTATATTTTATATGATTTTTTAAGATGAAATCAATTTTCATGCTTTTTTTTTTTCTTAGGTGAAACCTCTTACAATGGAGAGTAAGAAATGCTATATAAATTAATGTTCATCGGCATCAATTTTCATGTATTTTGTGAGCCACACTTTAAAAGTTAAAGGGTGACTAATAAGAAAGATTAACAATTTGAAAGGAATAACAATATCTTTAGATAAATGAAATATTTTTATAAAATACTAAAATTTAATAATTTAATTCATTATCTAATGGTAAAAAAAATATCTTTAGATAAAAATAATTATTGAATTTTCGTTGTAGTATCCACCTAATAATTAGAAATATCATAAGTAAAATGTTTGTGTCAAAAGGTTTTAAATGTTTTTGGAAAAGATGTATAGAGAAAGTTTATGGAGCCAACAATATTGGTGATTTATAGTAGTCAATAGCCTTCTTCCCTCTCTTCTCCTTCCCCTTTTTCAACCCCACCACCCCCTAATTGAATGTATTAGCTCCCTAATAATGTTGCTTTCATAGCACTATTTATTCAGATATATAATATATTTTTTTAAAATACTATATACATAAAAAATTAGTTACCATATATTTGATACATATATTTTGCATTATAAAATATATTTTATTAACATAGCTGACTTTATAATTATTTTTTAAGGCAACACTAAATATACATGTATCCATCTTAATAAAAACATTTTTGTTTTTTTTTTTGCTGTGATTTAAATTTTTTGTACTCAAAATTTCGATGCTAAATTTTATTATTTCTGTACTTGGCTTGTAAAAATATTAGATGTAAAAATAAATGAATAAATACATGATGCATAAACATTTAAATTTATTCGAAATTTTAATATACATATAATACGTTTGTATTTTTTTAGTATTTGTAGTTCTTCTATTTTGACCATCAAATACACACTCTATAATTATTTGTGTATATATTTCATGCATGCAGATCAGATATATTCAGCTAGGAGCTGGACGACCATTAATTAACAAGAGCCATGCACTTCGAGAAACTAAATATATAGTGCAGATTGCCAATTCTATATAGTTTTGATCCTTTTCTTTTAAATTCTTAGTTTACTATATAGTGTTAAGGTAGGCAAGAATACATACAATTTCACTCTTCAGTGTGAGAGTTCTTTAGGCACAATCTAGCGCTTTCCATTGTAATATATATAACTTAGTCCTTTAGTTTTTGCTGGTAACATATACATAATCGTCCATATATATATATAACGATGAGGTAAGCTCCAAATAAATAGTATAGTATAATCATATATAGAGTGACTTACCCTCCAAGTGAACGAACTCCTACATACATCTCCCAGCATATAAATACCCACATCTACAAGTAATTCATCACCCACATTAATCCATTATTATAGAATTCTTGCAAGTATATTTTGTCTACCCAAATTTGACACATGGAGGATTCTATAGACTATAACTTTTCTAGATAGCCAAACTCTCATTCATATAAAATCTCGATCGGTTAGTAACAACTAGAAAAAAGGTATGCACGGTTTCAATTATACTAGGACAATACTTTTAGACAAAAGGTTTTGTTATTGTACTATAGATCGTATAAACTTTTTTAAATTGTTTTAAAAAATAGTAAGTGTTTTTTGAATTATTTTAATTAAAAATAAAAACAAATTACCAGAACCTTATTAGTCAATGGATGTTGAATAACTCAAATATGCATAATTTCTGTGTACAAAATTAAAATTTTCACAAATATGCACATAACTTATTTTCACAAGGATATTAAAAAATATATAATTTAAAATTTAACTGAATTAAAATTTTAAAATAAATTTTATTATGATAACCAAAATTAGAAAATAAGAATTTTATAATAAAAAATTATTTAAATCATAATTTATTTCTTCCTTACATAAGTTGAATGAAGGGGGAGTTAGGTCGTTAGGAAGAGAATCTTAGGTGGCATTGCAAGCCACGTATAAATGAGAGAGGGTTGTGTGTGGTGAGTGGTGAGAATAAGACAAAGTTGCCAGCCGGCAGGCAAATCCAGCTGTAAATTGTTGAGTCCTAAGTCAACACGTGGCTTCACTTTGAACTTTGAAGATACATACACACATAAGTAGGGACCCACACGTGGGCTTCTCACTTCTCACTTTCTCACCGCATTTCCTTGCTGACTTTGAAACATTCTAGACCTGGAGCCTTTTATTTTTCGGATCCTCACATTTATAATACACCCTTAGCTAGCTTCATAAAATAATTTACTAAATAGTTTTAAGACACAAAATATCAAATAAATGAATTACTCTGTTGGCACGAAATGAATTAATTATTTCTTCGGTATGGGATGATACAACAGATGTAACTCATGTAACACTCTGATAGTTGTTGTGAATTTAGGCATGTTAACGAAAATAATGCTCAGGTGGGTTCATATATAGCTCCATGTGAGTGAGAATATGAAGGAGCTCAGAAACTGTTGTTCCATTATATATCTTAAAGTATATATATAAGGAGCAATTAAAATTATACATAGTTATTTCTAAGATAATTTAAAATTATATAAAAAATAGTTATAATTACTAAAGAAAACATATTAGTATGGTTATATTAAATATAAACTAAAACAAATTATTAAAATTATCAACAATTCTATTTACACATCAAAATCAGTTATAAAAATTAGCTACTAATGTATAATATATATTAAAATACAAAATACATGAACACTAATGATTAATTTCGGTGTACATCTGGTATAATTCTAAAACTAATTATCAATATAAAATATATATTAAAAATAAATTAAATTATACATACTTTTATACATAAATATACGAACACTATACAAATATAATTTTTTACTAGCATATATATACTATACATGAGATGGGATCGAGTAGGATTGCGTAACTAACAAAACTAATAAGCATGGTAACTAACTGCGTAACAGATTCTGGCAGGGTTGCAGATTCTGTTTTAACTAACTTTGTTGAGATCTTATTCTTACCTTTTATCTCTCTACAAAGACAATACACAAATTTAGCGTATTTTATGTACTTCTCTAAATACAAAACAAATGAAATACAAATTTGTTTTCCGTATCTTTAAAAACAAACCAAATTAAACCCAACACAACACTGCTAATAATACCTCTGTATTTTTTACAGGATGATCACCGGTGGATACCAAAAAGCATGAGTATAATAATACTTTTTTATTAACAAGATAATATAATATAAATTCTTAGTATATATTTTGTCTTCTTCCCTCTGGCTGTTTTCCCTGGCTTTTATATTTTTAACTTACGATTCAAAATGTACAGAGAAAACTAAGAAAAGACCATAAGAAGCTCCACGGTAAGTTCTATTGTTTCTCTTGTTTTTTATTTTTAAAATTAAGGATTTCTTTTTTTACTAAAATTGTGATTTTATCCATTTTGCTATTTAAATAAAGTGCTTGTTTGGATTGATTTTTTTTTTAAAAAAGTACGTTTTTTTAACAAAAAAATATTTTTAATTAAATTTGTAATGTTTTGATGCATTTCTGAAAAAAAGTATTTTTATTTAAAAATAATAAATTATGTATTATTTTTAAAGAAGTTAATAATGTGTTGCTTTTTAAAAAATATAAAAAAAATAGTTTTTATTAACAAAAGATTTTTTAAAAAGCCAATTCAAATTGAGCAAAGACGTTTTTTATATAACTATTCGCGTAGTTGATACAAAAAGTAATTATATAGTTTAGGAAGATTTTTCGGTATACTGCTTTAGCGGTATACTCGGTATACCTGTAATCTATAATCTTTGATTTATATTTATATTTTAAATTTTTTTAATCAAAATCAAACGATTACCAAGTATATCGCTAACCGAAAAACTTTCCGTTAGTTTAATACACACGTAAAGTGAATTTGTGCTGTACATGCATGAAAAAAAAATCCTAAAATTAAAAGATATATTTTGTTAGTGTTTTGACCATTGGGCTCAGGATATATAAACGGCCCAAACTTGTAAAAATACCCAGTGAGATTTTAAACTTTCTCATGACCTGATTTCCAAAATCTTCTGTGTTCTTTAATTTTCTGGTTTCTTTCACCTTCCCACGTACCATTTCACATTTTCACACTTATAGAACTTTTTTTTTTCTTTCCCAATTATTGGAGATGAAATTAGCTAAAACTATACAAAGACTTAATTATATGTGTTATATATCAAGAAGACATTGTAGTCCATTCTAACATTGATACAATCCATAGCATGTTATCATGTCTCGTAGTTAATTAAGATTATTTGCCTTGCATGTCAGGCAACCTTCTTATAAGTGAAGAACTGAAGATAGAATAATTTTGTGGCTATAGTTTGGATTAACCAGTTGAAAAAAAAACGTAATATTAATCCAAATTCCGAACTCTAGTAGTATGTATATACATAGCGAATAAATATAATTATTTTGAATATTATTGTTAAAGTAATTAATATGAACGGTGCAAGAACTGAAATAGCAAAAGACGAAGACAATGCCAAAATTGGTGGCGGTCCCTTAATCCAAAGTGTTGTAGATGTATGTGGGTACCATGTGCATGCATTTGTGGCTCTAATCTTATCATCATCAATTTATAGAACGTGTTACCAAATATTGAAGATAAGGTGGTGGTAGTAGCTAGCTATAGTGTGTAAAAAAAGGTCTTGTAACCATGTTTTGTGGCATTGGTCTCTCTCTCTCTCCCTTTTTTATTTTCCTAGCATCAACACCGCATTTATTATATCCTATAACTTGCTTATGGAGATTAGATAAGAAAATGACATTTCACTATGATCCTCCCTAATTAGTGCATTATATTGGTGTCAAATGATGCACACCAAATTCTCCAATCCCCATTTAATTTGTAAAATACTCATACTCTTTTAGCCAAAGTGAGAACAGAAAAAAATAATAAAAGAAAAATAGATGAATAAAAATGGCGGCACAGAGATAATATAGGGTACACGGGTGGTTATGTTATAGAGACAAATTGTTAGAGTTACTTTTATTAAAAAACATAAAAGCACTGAAAGCAATGCAGCGAAAATCGAAATTTTATATAAAACTTAAAATGTTAAACTGAAGGAGATAAACTCATTTTTTTAGTCTTCCACTCGATCATCCTACACTATACATGAGAAGGTTTAAAAATTTATGGTGCTTTTAGTTTGCGTTTCATTTTTTGTTTTTATTTTCAGTATTTTTTATTTTTTGAATTTTGTGAATAAAAAAGTGCAAACAATAAAAATAATAAAATTCTGTTTTCTGCTGTTTTTATTTTTTTTATTTTATAAAAAAAATAAACAATATTAAAATAGAAAATATTAAAAATAAAAATAAAAAATAAAAATACAAATCAAATACACTCTTAATTTTTAAAAGATGAAAATAAAATGGAGAAAAGCTAGATTAGATACCATTAGTGTAATAAAGGGTGGGTTGTTGGAAAGGGATATATAGATGGAGAAGTATTATTTTAAAGAATATAATATAGATAGAATCTTAATGGAAGAAAAAAAGTGTGAGAATTAAATGAAGAGGATAGAAGAATATATGATAGAAATTTGAAAGAAAATATCAAAAGAAAGGATAAACAATAATTTACTCAAATTTTTTGTAATAATCAATTTCAACTACTGCTATTATACACACACAATAATTTACTCAAATTAGGGTTTTTTGTATTCTTAAATAAGAATGTAACCCTCATTTTTTTTCTTTGTAATGTAAATCTCTGAGTAGTGATTTTTTTTTTTTTTGGTGACATAGATGAAAGAGAAAACAAAAAGCGAAAGCTACAAAGCAGCACAAACAAAATATTAATCTAGGAAATCATGCTTTAAGAGCTCCTTAACATCATCATTTGGAATATGGTGATTATTAGTGAATAATATGTCGCATATAATATAGTGTATATTAATGTATAGTATTAACTACAAAAATTAATATTCCTTTCTTCCAAGGTTTGGAAAGCATTAACTTTCTTAACATGCATGCATTAGACTGATTAGAGAACATGAACTTGCATTCCATGTATGTATGTATATACATACCACCAACCCATTACAAACTTATTAGATGTTAAATAAATATGAAGTGATCTTTAATTAATTTCTTTCCGAATGAAGTGGAGAATAATCAGAAAGCAAGCAAATAAAACAAGCTGATGATCAAATAATTTTAATAATTAACTACTTATATTAGAACATGAGAACCACCAACTCCTCCTAGCTACTTAACTACTTACTTTCCCACAATTTTAATAATTAAATGATCGTTATCTCATCTTATCTGGATTTAAATATAGAAAACTGATACGGTTATGGATATGGAAGAAATAAAATGAAACAAAGCTGATACGTGTATGACCCCAAAATCAAACTTCTCCTCTCCTTAACTTATGATGAATGAACTTGTCGGCACGTTAGTTAGTACAAAAACTCTAGTTACATGAATTCATACCATTGAAATCATATCAATCAACAAAAAATTGGCGTTTTTTAATTTGTATTGACTACTAATTTTAGCTTATACATATAATTTATTGGTATATTTAATTTTTGTTTTTCATTTCATTATCTAAGTGTTAGCTAAAAAAATGTTTGACGTTAAATCCATCCAAGAATAGAGTTTTTTTTTAAGACAAAAAAAATATTTTAATACCTATGAAAATTTGAATTTTTATGTTTTTATTTTGTTTTGAGTGAGATTCAAATTTGAAATTTTTTCAGCAATAATAATGAAGGGGTAATACCAACATATGAGTTAAAACTTATCGATTTAAATTTTTCATGTTTTCATGATTTATAAATCAAACCAAAGAAATTTAATTTTCAAATCAATTCTCACATACAACACTCAAACTTTTTTTTTTTTTTCACTCAAACTTAAATTAATGTATAAAATATTAGAAATATGCATATTTATATTATAAGTCCACATCGCTTAAAGATATGATCTCTTGAGAATATATAAGTGTGAGACATCCCTCATCCCATGAGCTAGTTTTTGGATTTGAGTTAGGCCCACCTAATTTCAATTCTAAGATGTTATCAGAGCCTATCCCCCATACGATCTCTTGAGTAAATATAAATGTGAGGCATCCCTCACTTCTTGAGCTAGTTTTTGGAGTTGAGTTAGGTTAACCTAATTTCAATTCTAATAATTTAATATTATTTATAAGCGAGCTTGCAGTGAAAATAGTTTTATTAAGGGTAAAGTTATAAAATAAGAAAATTCAACGCACTTAAAAATTATATTATTCAAAACCATAAGAAAAGAGGAGAAGAAAAACAAAACAAGTTTGTATTGTTGGAAGTTGAAAGTTGAAACTAAACAATAATACAAATTAGATTCGTTAGAGACGCGTATAGAGAAAGAGAAGGGAACCCCACAACATCACAATAGAGACCAGAGAGAATAGCAACCTCCTCAAATGCCAACTCACTTCGCATTCCATATTAGAAACATTCAGGTATCACTAAGATACATGCATATAAAGTAGTACAACATAACAATATTATTTTAAAACAATTAATTATTTCGGCTAACTTTTTAAATTTTTTTGAATTAATAATTTTATTATTTAATATATACTTTTGTAGGCTCCGACCAATTTGATGTATTATATATGCTTATGAAAAGGTAACCAAATGATTGGGTATGATTGGGATATTGATGTACATTATTAAGAATAAGAAAATTAATTAAGACATTTAGCTAAGCAGAGATTGGAATTAAGAAAAAGAAAAGAGAATGAAAATAAAGAAGAAAGGCCAGAAAGGTATGCATATATATGCTGAATTGGTGGTTACAAATAAGGGATATAAACAACTAATGGTGTGGCTAAGTCACAATTATTCAGCACAATTGTAATTCAATGCAACTAACATAAAAACAAAAATAAAGGCGATTTTGGTTTTGGAGGGAACTTGGTACCTGTTTGTGTATGTAACTTACCTGCTTCATTCTGGCCCACGGACAACCTGCTAATAGTTGTACAGCATTTCCCTAATCCTAATAATAATCTTATGTATAAGTTGATAAAGACACTTAGTTTTGTTTTTTGTTTTATTTTATTATTTTTTGGTCCAGTTCATTTTGGGTCGCCTTCAAACTTCTTTGCATATGTAAGCCGAAATTTGATAATAAGCATGTATGTTTTGAATTGTGATTTTAAAATTTTCATAAATATTACACGTTTCTTATCTCTTGAACTAATTAAACACAATTTTTATGTATTCACTTTCGAATTATTACTTTAGCACTGTACAATTGAATATAAATTGATAATAATTATTCTCTGTATTCGTGTTGTGATATGTGATGTGTATCTGTTGAAGTAAATTAGAAGGTATATATATTAATGTTCAAGTATGAGGGGTTAGTCTCATATCTTTGAGAGTAAGAAGAAGTGATGAGTTTATAAAATGAGAGATCCATTTATTTGACACTTTAAATTGTTTTGAATTAGATGTGGTTCTTCTTATATTCTATCCGATTTAAAAAAATATATATATTACCACAAAAAGTCTATAGCTAGCTATTCCATATTTGAATGAAATCCCAATTTTCTGCAAGTTTGTCACCATTTATTACCACAAGCTGATTCTGACAGATTCCTAAGTGTCCTCATTTACTCCATCATCTTAATTAGTTCTCATCACGCTCTATCCTTCCTTCTATTTCTCATACCAATTTCTGTTTTTGGTTGGTTTCCTAAACCATCTATATATCATTGGTTCATATAATCATATAGTAGTACTACTCATTATCACAACGGTATTATTTCTCATAACTCAAATTCAGAGGCTAAGCTACAGATAGGTTTGTTAAATCATTAGGATTTTATTTATTGAAGAGATAGATTGTACATGTAAAACAACTTGTTTAATTACATTTAATATTGCCAAGTAGACAAGAACCAGCTCTAATTATATATAAAAGCTAAAACACTTAGGTGAAGTAATAATCAAATACATAAAACAAGAGAAAGGGTCCAACTTGTCCTTCCTCACATTTTATGGGACATCCTTAATTAATACTCCTAGCTAGATGAAAACATAATTTTAATCATAAGATTATTATTAATAACATTTTATTTTATTTCATTTCGTCTAAATAAGAATGGGTTAATGTTAAAAATGAATTTTGAACTATCACTCGTAATAAGTTAATTTAATTTATGAAACATATAAAATCGAGTCTAATTCTAATTGGTTCTTCCTTTTAACTTCCTGTTGACACTAATTAGTTCATGTGGCAAAATCTTATGTACTTCATACTTTACCATTTAACTAATAGCTAGCATCAACTTGAAATTAACAAAATGGCTGATATGACTCATACTAAACTAAGGTGTTAAATCTTTTAGACACAGATTATAACTTTTAGACATTAAATTGATTTAAGTTTAATTTTAATTACACTGCTCCTAATCTGCTTTATCTAGTGTCTGATTTTAAGGATGTAAGTAACTAAGTATGTGAGTAATGTATGCGATTTTGGTCCTAGATTTGTTTTTGGACGTGAAATATATATATAGAAAATGAAAGTGATCAATCTACAGGGACTTCTGACAAATAAAAGGTATTAATTGGGCCCATTTGCTTGGACTCAACTGTTGAACTAAATTAAAAAATAATCTGAATTGAATTGTTCCATTAATTGGGCCTATTTGCTTGGATTTAACTGTTGAAGATGTTATTGGCCTTTAGTCAGGGCCCATACTAAGTCTGAGTGTTAAAAAAAAAGCCTGAGAAAAAAAAAAGAAATTCTGACAGTCTACTAAAAGTCTAAAAGTGTATTCTGTGTCATGTAGAAAAAGAGTGCTGAAAGAAAATGAAAATTGTTTTGATTTGATTATGACGGATAATTTCTTTTGTATAAAAGTCTCTTTATCTAAGAACTTACTAAGTCTAAAACCACCTTAACAAAATTAAGTTGGATTGGCCAATGATAAACCTTTAAAGAGAATCCTGATTTTGTGTATTGTCACGTTATCGAAAATAATTATTCCTTAAGTTTATTAGTTATGCCGGGGAATTGGGTTAGTTAAGGTAGTGATTTAGTTATAAGAAGGATTAGGTTATCCATACTATATGTGCATATATATATAAGAGTGTAATGCTGGTGAATATGTGAAAAAGCATTACTATACTGCAATATTCATTTTCTTACATTACAAGTTACTGCTCTGTTCTCAATCTAGCACTAGCTATTTCTATAACAATTTGCTACAATACAAGAAGCGATTAGCATACACCAGCTTCGTTCTCAAGTTTGATCTATCTCAACTACTTTAAACAAATTAAAAATAATACATACATGATTATTTTATTTTCTATGCTCTACAATAATTATTAATTATTAGGCATGATCGCCGTTTCCTTGTTGATGAGTAGTTGTGTCTTCATTAATATTATTGCCATTTGTCTTGAGCAAATGAAGTGAATATTGAGCTGCATTCACTGCATCATCCAAATTCAGATAGAATGAATCCTTCCCAACCTTGTCTACAAAATGAGATGCCACCAGCTTTTCCATAACCTCAAGTCTTGGGTTCACTAATAACATCTACACACACAAAATTTAAAAAAAATTAAATTCAATTTTATTTTTAAGGGGATATAAATAACTTCAATTCTATATTGTACCCGAATTCCATTCTTTTCTAATACTCTATAAATTTCTATCAATCCTTCGATACCAGTCATGTCAATTGATGTCACTCCTGCATAAGCGTATAAAATCAGAAAAATACAAGATGACAAGTATAATGAAATATAATAGTAAAACTATATGTATAGGTGTTTTCAAGGAAATTAAATCTTTTTAATTAATTTACCTGAGAAATCAAGTATGATCTGCTCCACAACTTCACCAGAGCCTTGCTCACTTCTAACGTACCTCATAATCCTAATGCAGATTTTAGAAATTTAGATTCAACATGGATGTATGTGTGTGACTACTAATAATAATAGAAAATGTACCTTTCTTTGACATAGATAGCATTTGCAAAGTAAATGGGGGAACCAAGTTGAATAATCAAAACTCCTGGGAACGTTGTAGCAGCAGTGTATTGATCAACATCTCTATAAGAAGCTGATGAGTCATCTAACTTTCCAAGCTTGCATGTGGCAGGCCTAGCCACATATAACAGTGCTCTTACAATGCTCAGTGCAATCTTCATTATTTCATATATTATATTGGATGACACCAATAACTTAAGTTAGACAATAATAATCATCATCTTCAAATTATTCTAACAAATGTAGTTAGGTACATGATATAAATTTTAATTTATTTTGATCATCACTCTTAATGAACTCTCAACACATTTAATTTATAGTTTAATGTTACACTTTAACCAACACTTTTCAATATTGATGGTTAAATGATGGTCAGAATAAATTAAAATTGATGACGAGGTAGAAAATTGAGTAGAGGTACTGACAGAGATGAGAAGGCCCTCATCCATGGTAAGAAAAATGACTCCTAAGAAGGCAGCCATGCAAATAAGAAAGTCAAACTTGTCAACTTTGAAGAGATGAATAAAGACAGCATATTTGATGAGTCCAAGCATGGCAGATATGATAATTGAAGAGAGAGCAACAAGAGGAGTGTATCCAAATAATGGTGCCAGAAACAAGAGTGTTAACGCCATTAACACTCCCTGCACCACGTTTGCCATTGCTGTCTTACACCCTGCGTTGTAATTCACTGCCGTTTTAGAAAATGGTCCTGCATCCATGCATCCAAACACAAAACTCTTTAATTAATATTTTTTAACTACACAAAGCATATAATAAAATAAAACGTTATTTTTTGTGGTTCTAAATTAAATTATTTAATTGTGGGTAAAATAATAAAATAAAACTTACCACTAGTCAAGTAACATGAGGTGAAAGAACCACATAAGTTCATAAAGCCAAAAGCTATCATCTCTTTGTTCCCATCATGAGGTGTATTTTCAGTTACAGAAAAGCTTCTTCCTATTGCTATTCCTTCCTATATATATAATATATGGGTGCATACAAATATGTAATAATAAAATTAATTGAAGTGAGATAATAATAAATATTTAATTTCGTAGAATTAATCAAGATAGAAAAGTTAATTGAAGTATTTAAATTCAAGTATGATTAACTCTTTAGTTTGCCATTATACTAATTTTTTAACTTTAGAAGATCTAAATTCCAATTTAGCCAATAATAGAAAAGAAATGAACATAAAAATCCAAAATAAAAAATAATAGAAAAGCATTGAAAATTTAGTTAAAAAGGAACATTTTAAATAAAACAAAGTAGGATAACTAATTTAGAATTTAAATTTTAGAATTTAGAATTTAAAGATTTACGATGAGGGTGGTGACTCAACTAAGTAGCAGTGATGTGTGAAATTATATTATTGGAAAGAAAGTGTAAATGGATAAAAAAATAATTTAAAAAAGAGTTATACTAGATGTATATAAAATTAGTTATCAAATTAGTCAGTAGTGTATAATATATATAAAAATACAAAATATATATATAGTTTAACTTATTTTTAGTGTTTATTTTATATTTTGATGTGTATTATATATCGATGACTGATTTAATGACTGATTTTGATATACAAATAATTATTGTTTAAGAAATATAAGTGAGTAATTTTTATTTATTTATTAAGTGACTGAAATTACTATTGATTCATTCTCTAGTTAGATTATTATTTATTATCATACATATATTATTTCTTACCGCTAATGACAAAATGCCTGTGATAATGCCAGCTCGAAGCACAGCTGGTAAATATTTAGCATCAAAGTTGAAATAACGAATGGACAAAGGGTTTATTCCTTTTTGTAAATGCCCCACCTATATCAACACTAATTAATTAAACTTCAAATCAAATACTATGAAAAGAAGTTAGTAACATACACAAGATATATATAGGTGATGAAAAAGACTTGCATACTCACAATTTGTATTCCATGATTTTGGCCCTTAACCAGATACGTGAAAACTCCAGCAACTACCACCGTTGTCATTGGAGCTATAGCTGATACCCAAAATAGCTTTGGCTTTTTCTCTCTCTGAACATTATTCATTATTAAAAAGAAAAATTCTCATCAATTAGCTAACTAAACGTGTATATATATAATGTGACTAAAATATTTTGTTTTACCTGGAAATTAAATATCATTATTATTATTGTTGCATCCATTAATATAATCCATCTTTAGCTACCATTAGGTGTGTTTGTTTCGAGATAAGTCACAAAGACATAAATATTAATGGATACTAATCTATTTAATGGACACTCAACACCTGTCTTTCTGACGTAATTTTTATTATCTCTATATTCATTTTTGAATGAAATCATGAATACTAAATTTAAAAGGATAGACACATAATTTTTAATAAAAAAATTTTTCTTTTATTTATAAAACTTTTTTACTATTTCACTATTATTCTTTTTAAAATAATAAAATATTTTTTACATTAAATTTTAACATTGTCCTTGTATGTCCCGTATATTATTGCTTAAATTTTAATGTCTATATTTTATTATTTCTATCCCAATGTTTTATAATAATCATTTTTTTAATTCAAGATTTAATGTGTTTTTGACTGTATAGATAATTGTTAACAGAAAGAAGAGAGCACTTACCACAAGCACGGTAAATTGGAGAAAAACAACGAAGATCACGCCGAGAACAGTGGTTTCCCACCTTATCTGTTATTAATAAATTAAAATAAATTAGGGAGAATGTATATTATTGTTAGAAATACCATCATTTATTCAGGTGTCTCTTTGTATTAATTTAAATTTTTGGAATTCGTTTGCTTTTATGATATAATATTAGAGTTTATTTAATTATAAAAAATTAGAGTTTATCTGTTTATAAATTAATATCTATAATTTGATTTTTGTTTAATCTAATTAAAGAAAGGAATTCAATATAAACCAAATTAAAAAAAGATATATACAAAATTATGCTTCAAATTAAACTCCCCAAAAATTCCTAGAGATATAAATAATCATTCATGTATTTTTTTTATATTATTGCTATACATCTTTTTCATGAAAATTTCGATATTTTTTTTTTTGTACACACTCTCATATTAATTATATATTATACTCTACTGCCTTTTTTAGAATAATGCATGGTCTCTGAAAATCATTACACTAGAATTAAAAAACAATTTAGTAATCTTGATCTTTAGAAAAAATAATAATTGTTAATAATGATAGATAAATTTTACTAGCAGCTATATTTAATTATATGGCTATATTAAAAAAGTTACCATCTTTAGATTAATATTTATAATTTCATGTAAATGACATTTATAATTATATATTTATAACATTTAATATTATGCATTTAATTCAATATTAATTTATAAATAAAAAAAATAAAATAAAAAACTAATGCTTACCTATAATTAAAAAATTATGATTATCAAATTTTTTTCATTATATAAAGATATTTACTATGGTGAAATAAAAAAATAAAGAGATAAAATAAAATTAATAAAAATGTCAAAATAATTATAAGTTTTGTATGAGTCCTAGATTCAAACTCCAATCTAATAGTTTATAGTTCTTCGCTTAACAGTACTCTTCATTTTTTGTTTTCACCGAAAAAACTCTCCGTGTATAAACACCCAATTGCCAATTCTTTACAACAGGTGGTGAAATTTTTTTCTTTTTCGTTTTTCTTCCTTATATATAATTTCAACAATTTGATGCAACCAACTAAATAACAAGTCATGTAGCGTGTGCCTTTGAGTGGGTGGGTAGGTGCATGTTTGTAGTATATGAAACTGGCAATAAAAATGTTCAATAATCAATATATATATATGGAGTTAAGATGTCACTATCATCTAGAGGAACCATCCTTGTAAATAATAATGATATCATTACTCATTTCAATTAACTTGTTATTAAATGAATGGCTAGGTTCACAGTATAAAATTCAAACTTCTAATACTTACTGAAACAAACTAGTTAACAACAATAAATACATCAAACATTGGAATAACTTTAACAACAACAAATACATCAAACATTTATATAGAGTAGTTAACTATATATTACCTCATGTCTGTTGTCAATGATGCCCTTGATCACTGATACAACATTTGTTTTGGTGGAAAAATGCTTCATTCCAAAAATACCCTTTAGTTGTTGGAGGATGAGGATGACTGCTGTTCCACCCATGAATCCAGTGATGGTAGAATGGGAAAAGAAATCAACCAATATCCCAAGCCTGAAATATATATTAATTAAGCTGTGTCTTCCCTTTCTCAGCTATCTTCTTACCCAAAACACACAAAAAGTATATTCATTATTTTCATTACCCCTATATACATTTATTCCATACTTTCTTGGTGTTATATGCATGCAGATCCAAACGGAACCTATTAAGCACGAGATGATGTGGTTTTAGGAAAATGACTTGTTAATTGTTATCTGTCTCTTTCTTATTATTTTCGCGTAAATGTTAATTTTATGTTTAAAATTTTAAAACATTTTAAAATGATTAAAATTTAATCTCTAAATTGGATTATAAAATGTCATTTCAAACATTATATTGGATTTTTTGTAAAAAGAAAAGTTAGGAACTAAATTAGATCTAGATATCAAAATTTACTATATAGTATCGAATTTTTATTAGCAACAGATATAGAGAATTTGATCTTTGTTTTTATTTTAAAACAAAATTAGAATAAGAAAAAAATTGAAAAAGAGAGAATAAATCATGCAAAAAATCAAATTCCAAGTTTATATATAAAAGATTTTTATGTGTGAAGATGTTCGAATATAATTATTTATATATCTCTTTTTAATACTTTAAAATTTCTCTAAGATATAATTTCATAAAAATATATATTTAGAATTATTAATTATAAAATTGATGCTTGTTTCACTTTATTTGTTTGTTATAATATAATTTTTTTCTAAATTAAAGGCTTAAATTGATAGAAGGAGAAATATAAATAATTATATATATCTAATGCGTCGCTCATGTAATATCTCTTCATAGTTTTTTTTTTCTTTGTTTTATACTATTTTTTTAAAGAGCTTATCGAAGATCGAATTCTAAATTTTTCAGTTGCGGATCTCTAAAAGCATGTTATGATACTAACACTTTCAAAAACTTAAGCTATCACATTAATATTATATTTACTGCATGCAGTATCTATGCCTTTGATATGAAATTTGTTACCTGAAAAGACCAAGAGAGGCTTGGAATAAACCGGTGACAAAGGTGGTTGTGAAGACCAAGTGAAGGAACAAGGTAGGTTCTTGAATTGGGTCAGCCACGGTTTGAATAGTTTGACCAACTAGCAATGATGCTGCCGCTATAGTCCCCACCGCCACATGTCTTGAGCTTCCAAATATAGCATACACTAATGGTGGGACAAAGCTTGAATCTGCACTTTCACATACAATCACCAAACATCTTTTCAATCCCTTTATTCTTATATTTAAAGCTATCTATCTATATATAACCTTTACCAAAATTTAATAACAGAATAAAGAAACATACATACATAAATATAGCCGAACAATCTTTAGTCTTTCTCATCACGAGTAAGGAGAATAAGCAAAAAGTGTGTCCACATAATAATTAACAAGCATAGAAATTGATTAAATGATTTATTTATTGGTTTTTCATTTTGTTAGGTGTACTAACTCAGTGAAGTGGAGTGTGTATACAAAATACAAATTGAAAATAATTTAAATAATACATATATTGATACAGAAAATAATAAAATTGATAATTTTGCCAAAAATATAAATGAGATTTATTTATGGATAAGATATGCTCACTAGTCACTACAGCTATAATTAGAATTAATATTATAAGTTGTGCGAATTTTGTGATTTGCCATTGATTCTTTAGAGGAAGTAGTCACATTCCGCCATTTCCATGAATTATGCAAACAAGAAAAGAAACTGGTGAAGGAAGAAGACGAAAGTAAGTTACATGAAAGTTGTTGGACTTACAAAGACCAATGACGGGAGGAAGGTTGGCGAGTTTGGCATAACTAATCCCCTGAGGGATGGCCAGGCTCGTTATGGTGAGTCCGGCAATCAAATCCGACCAAAACAGCCGCGCCGAGTAATTCGGAAGCCACTCGAATATTGGAACAAAGTATTGAATCCCTTTCACTAACCTTCTTGATGTTCTCTTCTCGTTCTTGAACTGACGGAAGGGATCATCAGGAAAGAACGTTTCTTTCAACCCGGATTTGAGTTTCCTAAATAATCCTCTCCGGGTTGAAAAGTTTACCCCATGATCTTGGTGGAGATTAAAAACAAAAACACCCTCTGGATGCTGATCCCTATTAGAATCCATGTATATGATTATTAATAAAAGAAAAAAGGAAGAGAAGGAATAAGTGTAATGGTATTTCACCCTTTCATGCACTTGATTGTGTTGGTGGGTGTGTGTGAGATAGGGGGTTATATATAGGGTATTGAACAGTGGCTTGTGTTATTTTGCAAATTAATTAATGAGTATACATGTGTGACTCAACAAGATGTCATAATATATATATATAGTAGTGGATATATATGTATGTCATTAGTCTTATATATAGTAGTTTAATTAAACACCATATTTGGTGTCCTAATTAAGCTTGAAGTGGGAGATTTTGAAGATGTGGAATTTGAGATGATTTTGGATCTGACTTTTATTATTTGTACGTGGATATGACTGTTGGATTTCAGCTTTTTAATTTGATGAGATCGATCGGTGCAGCAATACATGCGTTGGATTTTCTTTAACATTAATTATACTATACTACTCTATCTCCTTCTCCTTGATATATTAAAAATGAGTTTTTTTTCCCTAATAAAAGTGTGGTGACTCTGATTAAATGAAAATAAATTATTTAATGTTTTCAAAGTTAATTAATAAATATAATATATTTGATTTTCTTTTATTTTATTTTAAAAGAGTAAAGTTAAGTAATTAATTTTTTCTAATAACTAATTAATAAATATATATAATACATCAATGCAATCTCTTTTTTAAAATTACTTTACTCATTTTAAATTTTAATCCTAAATTATAAACATAAATTTTAAAATTGACTAATGTTAACTAGCTAAAAGTTGATTACTGATATTTTCTCTAATAAAAAATACAAGGTTGATAAAAAGAATAACTTACCGCTAAAATTGATGTTTTCATATACGCTAATTTTTTATTTTTAATAATATACAATGTTACTCTTACTTTCAATTTCTTTAATAGTGGTGTGTGTTTAGTCTAATTAGCGATAGATAATAATCAACTTGAGTCAGCTCGCTACTTGTAAGTGTTGAAGATTCGAAATTTATTTTGTGCATGCAGCAATCTATTGGCTAGCGATAAATTCTTAAATAAAGTTTAAATTTGCGATACGGTGGATTAACCATTGACTAAACATATAACATGTAACAACAGATGAAATACATGAGATTGAAACGTAAGATTTGACCATAATAATATGTCATGCTATGACTCTATTTGAATAGTTTTCAAAGCTTGTGAAAGCATACGTGTAGTAATTCGTGAAGGGTATAGGGCAGGCATAATTGACTCATGGCCATGGCTACGTACTATATATGTCTCTTTGCCTGCAGACTTCAACATGCTTAAACCTCGTCAGATATGCTCTTTTATTCAACAATATAAACTAGTGTAGCTTAATATATAATTATGTTTTATATTAATTATTATCCTCTTAATAAAATTTTTACATTTTCTTTTCTTATTATTTTCCACTCTAATATATGCATATTATAATAAAATTACTTTTCTTAAAAATTTAAACTGAAAAAAAACATACATATATTATATCGATAAAGAATGAAGCCAAATATTGGAGCAAATCAATTTAAATAGGGAAAAGTACATTTATACCCATGACTTTTAAAAAAATATATAAATTTACTTTTAATTTTTGTGAAATACTAAGTAATTTCTAACCTTCGAAAAAATAGTACAATTATGCCTCGGCTAAAAGAAATGAAAACTTTCAATAGAATTTCTTACAAAATCACTCACATGATAAAAAAAAAGAATTACAAACGTTTTTTTTAGTAGCTGCATAAGTAATTTTATTTTTTTTGCTAAGTCAAACTAACAAAAGGGTATAATTGTACTATTTTTTTAAAAATAAAAAATTATTAAATATTTTACAAAAGTCAGAGATAAAATTATATAATTTTTAAAATGTTAGGATATAAATATCCTTTATCCATTTAAATATTTGCCGGAAGAAGTTTGTGACTATATACGTATATAATGCCTTCCCTAGGCGCACACACACATTAGCTTTGGTTATTACTTAAGTGGGATAATTATAACGTGATAGCTAGCTAGGAATTTAGGTGGGACTACTCTGCCGAAGAAGGCCCAAATTGACCTTAATTAGTATATATATATGGCACAACATTACATACATGCATCATTACATCATATTCAATGTGGAACTTAAATAAGGAATGAATGTGGTTCTTGTTATATATATTATATTGATCTTAATAAAATAAGAAATATAATACATGTAATAGTGGCTAGCTAGCCAGCTAAATGAACAAACTGAAATTGAAAGGGATATCCAAAATGAGCAAAACAAATTTGAAATTAGATTCTTTTGGTTTGGGTAAATTATATGTGGATTCCACAAAGCTTCCAAAATAGTGGTAATGCAACTTTACTTTTGGGTCCAAGAGTAAAAACCTCCCTCAGTTGGCCAAAGTACATGGAATGGAGGCTTCAATAACTCAGCTATATTCTATAAGCTTAACTCACATCCACACATCAAGACTCAAAAGTTAAAAACAAAACAAAGTGTCTATCATTATTTATGTTTGGAACATAGAACATACCTGAGTCTTTAAATTAATTAGTGGATCATCAACATATACATGTGATTAATAAACACATGTGATTGAAAGAATCTCTCAGGTGAACAATAATCACCAGGCCAATGCAAATCAAAATAATAATAATATCATGCCTTTCCTAGTAGTAACTCATCATTAGTCTATGATAGGAATAAATTCATTATACACCTTCATACATTTTTTATTTTTTATTTTTTTTTAATTTTTGTGTTAAAATATATTATTTCTGTGCTATCCGTAACTGTTCATATGCTATCATATCTTGTATTTATATGTTTTGTTAACTTTTTTTATACTAATGTTTATATTTTCTGTATTATAAATGAGATATATAAAGATATACAATAATACAAATAACATTAGTGATATGATATAATTACATATACATGTGGATGTAGGTGGGTCTCTAAGCTATCTTGACCTTTGATTTATAGCACATTACATCTTATTGAATAGATAAAGACTGAGTTAATTAATTAATTAAGGTATGGAGTTGATTTGATTTGATGATCATATTTTATATAGAAGAAAATCATAATGTTTATTCATGAATACGTAGTGTCAAAGGGATATCCAAATTAATCAATTAAAAATACTTCCAAAGAGTGTGAAATCTAATAATTTCTTCCACAAAGTTTCCATAAAATTGACAAATATGTTTTTGAAGTTTGGAATGTACATCATAAGAAGCCTTCCCCAGATAGGGAAATTAATACATATATTCAATAATAAAGATGTGGCCAGGGGGTGTCAACTCACCTAACTTCTAATCACTTGAAGATTGAAGAGAGGGTGTTGTGTTAAGATATCAAGCATATATTTATTAACACAACAAATTAAAAGTGAAAATTAGAATTTCTACTACCAAGCTAATTTGAAAGGCATGAATTAGTCTTTGGTGGTTGATCCTCAATGATATATTATTTAGATTTTTAAAATGTCTTCCACAACTTCAATCATTGTCATTGCCTTCCAATTAAACAAAGTGACAAAATAGAAGTAGCATAAATATTAGAGACCACAAATTATGTAGATCACTATCAATAAAAATTGAGATTAATTTAAATTTGGTGGTAGACAGCTCAATGATCGCGAGAACTTAGGATAGATGGTAATAAAATGCATGCAATTTCGGAGATGATTCCAAGTTTATGGAGTTGTTAGATAAGTCGGTAAAGGAAAAATGTTTGGAAGCCCAAAGCAATATAAAATGACACACTCACACTTCTGGTTACTATGTAAGAATGACCTTTAAAAAATAGAAAATAGATGTTCTATTTAGGGGTGGCAAACTGCAAAATCGGTCGATATTAAGTGAATGAGTTGTGATACTTAAAATTGGAGGTTGTCTAATCTATTTAAAAAAAAACCTCGCGGACATTGATGGGGCGGGTTAGACAGAGAAAAAGATGAGACGAAGACTATAACGGTGATATCACGATAGTGTTTGAGGTGCGTGTGGGGGTGTGGGGTACGAAAGAGCAAGATTTGGAAAAGATAATGAAGGGGAGGATTTTGGAAACAGAGGAAAGATGATGATAATGATATGAATTTTAGGGGTAAAATTGAAAAAAAAATTATTTAATTATTGGTCACAAAATAAATCATCGACAGATAAATATATGGATATAATTGAAATTTATAAAAAATATCAATCTCTACATTAAAATAAAGCTTTTAAAAAACATTGCAGATAAAAATTAAAGTAAACTTTATCTTTTATAATTATACACTTACTATAATAATATTACCTAGTTATATATTTTAGTGATAATTAAATGATGAAGACTGATGGTTTTGCTTATGATGATTAAAATGACTAAAAAATCATCAACATCAATTCAAAAGTTGCCATGTGTAGTTAATAAATGAAATATTGCACGTCGGCTATAATATTTGTCATTCCATATCTACATTTGGTCAAAAAAAATATTGTTATTAGAAACGTGACCTAATTAAATAATATAGAACCAAAATTTTTTTAACTATTTTTATCTAGTTTTCTATTTTCTTTTTTAAAATAATTTTGTAATCCATTGGCCGAACTGAAAGTAATAAAATTGACCAAGAAAATAAACTTTCTAAACGTTTTTTATCAAACATGTAATTTCTCTGTAATTCAAAAATCTCTAATTTATCTCTGACTATTTAAATAATTGATCAAACATGTAATTTCTAAACGTTCAAATAATTAGTCTAAGAAGATCATGTAAATAATGACATGTTGATGTATAAAAATCATTTAAACCAATTATTTAAATAATTTGCACCAGATTAAAACTTTTTGAGTTGTGAAGAAGATTGTCTCTTAGATAATTATAGTAAGCTCTAGAAAGGATATATACTCAATAAGTAATATTAGGTAATCATCAATAAAAAATTACTCAACATTAGTCAATAATTTAAATTAAATATTTTATTTTTTAAGTTTCGAATATTCTATTTTTTAAAAAATATATATGAAGTTATATGTATATTTGATTTTCAAAAGTTATTCATTGTCTATTTTAGGATCTTCTGTTTTTAATATTTTGAATATTTTTTTAATTTATTGACTAATTTATTGGTTAGAAAATATTAATTATCTATACTTTTTCATATAATTGATCTTTGTTGGCTGACTAATTTTTTTGACTTTTTGGCGATATCTAAAGGCGAATATTAAACACAAATTAACATAGCTTTGGCTCCGATGATCAGAACCCTACCGACAATTTAAATTAACATTTAGTCATATGCTAATTATTAATTAAGCATACATAGCATCTTCTTTTTTCAATTTTCGATATATTTTATACTTAAAAAAAACCTGAAAATTTTATTTTTTATTTATTTTGTAATTCACTTCTAAACATATAATAATGACAGGAAAATAAACGAAATAAAGAATTTAAATTAATTTTCTTTATATAGTTAACAAATATAATTATATACTTGACTCTAAATTGTTTTATTAACTATTTCAATTACTTTAGGTATAAAAGCATTAAGGGTATAACTGTATAATGGGTCATAGATTAGAGAGAGCCAATATTCTATCATACGAAAAATAATAAAAGAAATGATAATGTCATTTTCCCTGCAAGATACTATATAAAAACAATTTAGGTGAAGAGTAGGTCTACTATGAAAACATTATAATTATTTTTTAATTATGATATTTATGTAATTTAATAAGCTGTTGACACGTGGCATTATTGAGCTAAGAAATATGTACCTGTCATAAATTTTTAATGGCCCATTTGCCACTTGTCGCTAATAATAAGTTTAACCCATCTATTTTCGCTAAAAGATCAAAATGATGTTATCATATTCGAATTTTTCTTATTAAAAATGGAAGTGGAATTATTATTTTCCGAATAATATATAATTATAATTATATTAGAATAAGCCAATTAAGTTAGGAAATTATTATTTCTGTTATCTATGATTTGGCTGTTAATAGAGCTTTAAGACCAGATCCATTATTCTTTGTATAAATAATACACATGAATGGATCAATTCAATACCCTTCTTCATCTTCAACAATTCTCTTTCATTACACTTTGTTGCACACTTGAAACGTTACAAAAGAAAAGATTATAATGTCTACAGAACAAAATATTAATAAGCTAGGCCTTTTAGAAAAAAAATAAGCTAGGCCTTTTAGCAAAAAAATAATCATAGAGAAACACATGATTTCACTAAATACATGCTAACTATATACTTCCGAAAACGTGTTTTTTTTTTCTTCCTCCTTCTCCTTCTTCTTCTTTTTCCTTTCTCTTCCTTTTTTTTCTTCTTCCTCTTTTTCTTCTTTTGCAATAGAGCAATTGGAGATTCATAAATTCTGAATGTGTTTACGTAATTTTTAGGTTTGATTTATTTAAATACTCTTATTATTTTTGCTATTTGATTGTTTTTTCTGAAATTTATTTTATTCTGTAAATTCTTCATTCATGTTGTTTGATTGTAAATTCTGAATTGATTTTAACTTGGACGAGCAATTCGTTATTTCATTTTCTATAAATTTTTTTGTTTGTTGTTCCATAAATTCTGTTCAATTAGTCTATATTATCTGTTTTTTTTGCAGTTTTTGTTCTTGTTGTTGGATTGTTTATTTTTAGATTCAATTCAATGGGTAAAATCTTCATTCATGTTAAAAAACTTATTTCAATTGTTTTGTGAACTTAATATGTGAAAATTATTGTTTTGCTCTTTTTTGGTGAGGTTCGTGATTTTCTGAATTTGTTTACGTATTTTATGCACGAGTTATCCTTGAAATCCTTGTTGTTTAATTGTTTATTCTGAGGTTTACTACATGATGTAAATTGTTCATTCATTTTCTGAACTCGTCTTGAATTGATATGTTTGCTTAAATATTTCTGTTTAGTACGTCCATAAATTCTGTTCAATCTGTCCATAAATTTTATTCAACGATTAATTCATTTTTGTTTCGGCATTGCATTGCAGTTTTTGTATAATGTTGATGCAGAATACGCCCCTCAGGTTGGGATGACATTTGTAACATGTGCTGAAGCTAATGATTTCTAGAAGGAGTATGCTGAATGTAACACCCATTCTTTGAATTAAAAATTCATTACATAGGCTGAAAATTTGACTGTACTTTAGTACGAACACAATCAACTATTACAAACATATGGCTGTCGCCCATACAATATACTGAGCAAAAATAGAAAATAATCTACAGGTTATTTATGTATAATCCTGTAGAGTCATCACACACAAATAAAACTATCTTGCCTTCCATTGATCCTTACTGAGATGAATCTGAAACCACATACAAATACATAGATATGGTGAGAATTTAAAATTCTCAGTAGATAATAAAAATCTTATTTGGTGGTTTCAGCCGC